>CABHPQ010175704.1:0-54236 GCA_902168405.1 Peromyscus aztecus
CTGTCTGTCTGTCTGTCTCCCAGACAATCCATGCTACCCCTCACCTCTCTGCCAGACAGGGTAGCAGCTCAGGGCCAGAGCACAGCTCCAGGATGAGCACCAGGTGCCGGGGACTGAGGTAGGCGGCGTGGAGTTGGGCCAGATGTGGGTGGTGCAGTCTTTTAAGTGCTTCGTATTCTCTCAACACGGCCGCCTTGTCCTCGGGCTGGTAGGGAACGATCTTAGCGGCCAGCGCCCGCCCACTTGCCTTCTCCCTGCACTGCCGTACCACACTGAAGCGGCCCCTGCATGAAGGGGACAAAGCGGGGTCTTGTGAGTCGTCTCCACACACTCAAGAGCAGCAGGGACCACGCTCAATGAGCAGGGAAAGGGTCCAGGGACAGGTGCCCTGGGGTGTGGGACATGAAAAGCCTGCAGGAGGAGCTGAGGGACCGTTCCCACCCTCCCACCCTCTGCAGACACCCCTGCACCTCCGGATCTGCATCTGGAAGGCGAAGGTCTTTGTGCTGGGGAGAAGCTGGGCTGGCCTCCCCCGGCTGCTCTCCTCCTCAGAGGCTGTGGGACATGAGATAGGTGACCTCGTCAGGGAGGGACATGCAGGCAGCCCTGTTCCTCCCGTCATCTCTCACAGTCCCTTCCCAAGCACCAGGAAAGTGGCCCTTCTCTAAGATCCCATGCACTTGGACCTCTCATTCCCTGAACAATTTTGTGTGTGTTGGAGGAGAAACTCGGACGGGGGGGGGGGGGGGGCGGCCACGGCAGAATCGGTCATCTTGACGGACTGCACGCCTGATAATTCCAGGATGGAACCCGAGAGCAGCCAAATGACATCTACCGTTCTTGAGTCTACACCAGCCATTTCTAATCAACCACAGCACCCTTCCGTCAGAAGCAAGCGTAGCACCCAGTGAAGTAAAAATCAACCGTCGTCAACTCCCAGGGTGGCATGAGGAGGGTGTCGGTGAGTGAAGGGGGACAGGAGGATGACGGGGTCCCCAGGGAGTGCAGGCACTGAATGCTGCATGCAGGCAAGTAGATCATCCATGGGCAAGAGGGTGTCTACGCCTGATCTGATGGCCACCCTTATCTGCCCCATCTACCCCGAAGCTCACCCAGGTGGTTGGGCCCTCCCAGGAGGACTTGTTCTGAAGGGCTGCTGTAGGGGCCCATTCCGGCTTTGCTGACACACGCGGTCCGGAAGGTATACATGCCACCCCGGGACAGCTTGCCGGTGAGGTAGCAGCAGTCAGAGATGTCAGAGGCCAGGGTGGTCCAGCTGCCTCCTGGCCACACAGGAGAGAGAGAAGCAGTTGTGGAGAATCAAGGGAACCCCTTTTCTGAGGCTGCCCACAGACACAGAGCAGACGCACCCACAGTGCCTCTCCACGTCAACCCTGCATAGAGGCCTAAGCCTCAGGGAAGCCTGTACCTTCTACACAGCACTGCACAATGTAGGTCACCGGGCCACAGGATTCCACGGGCTTCCAGACCAGCAGCACTGCATCTGTGTACACTCCCCCCACCTCTGGGCGTGGAGAGGATGAGGGGCGCTCTGCAAGGGCAACCCTGTGATCAGCATGGATACTCGACCCTCGAAGAGCAGTCTCTGGCCACACCCATCTCCCTCTCAACAGCTGCCAGGCCTACTCTCCGTTGGTTCTGGAGAGGGGTTTCAAGGTAGGATGTGTAGAAGAGATTGGCAGGGGTTCAGGGATATCTGCTTGGCTATCTCTGTCAAGACCCCTCTCAGCCACCATCTCACGGGGGCCTACTCAAGACCCTATGGAGTGGTCCTGGCTAGTGCCTCATCTCTGCTGAGGACTCCAGCACAAGCATACAGGCCACCCAGTGACGGACTGGTACCACAGGTAGGCCAACAGTCCCTTTCTTCACTGCCCCAGAAACACCCTTGGCCGCTGCGTGAACCAGTACAGAAGGCAGTGCAGGCCGAGGAGGTGACGCAACCCGGAGAGGAAGCTCTGATCCGCACTAGATGTGGCATTAGCAGCTTTAGCTACCCCTGACTTTTCTTGAGTTCCCTACAAGCCCCAGTCCCACGGACCCTCACATAAGAAGCCAGCATCGTCCTGCTCACTAACCAAGATAAGGTCTCCTGGAACTCCCAGCCCAGCCTCTGTGGCCTGGCAGAGACTTCGGGGGTGGCCTACACACCTGCTTTCCGGAGGACACCTGTAGTGACTGCCGTCCCCAGCGGATTGCTCACACAGCAGGTGTATGTGCCCAGATCCTCCTCTGTCACCACCAGGATGGTCAACAGCTGGAAGTTCTTCAGGGTGGAAGAGATGAGGAGGTGGCCACTGCTCTCCAGGAGGACCCCGTCTGTGACAAGACAAAGCCAGCCTTGGTTTTCCCCAGGACAGCCACAGCATCCTGCTGGGACTGTGGTTGCTGCTGGTCCACGCCAATCCAGCATCCAGACTCTGGGACAGCTCCTTACCTTTGCTCCAGGTGGCCTGGGCAGTGGGTTGAGCCAACACCTGGCAGGCCAGTGTCACTGACTGGCCCAGGACCACAGTCTCATCTGAGAGCTCTCTTAGGAAGGATGGCGCTGAGAGGTGGGATGAAATGAGCCTTGAGAGGAGACTTCCTGGCCAGAGAGCCCAGGCCGGACCCTGCTCAACTCCACCCTCAGCTTCGACAGAAGCCTTCCAAAACCGCTTAGACCTCTACACCAGAACCCCCGCACTGGACTCTCACTGTTGTGATCCCTGCTTACCTTGGTCCCTGCCCTTCAGGCCTGACAGCCGGAAAGAAGCTAAGCCTGCCTTCTTCCTGGGGGGCTCCTCCTTCTCGGGACCTATGGAAGAAAGAGGGCCAGGAGCTCAGGGGGTGAAGCAGGACAGCACCAGCTTCTTCACCCTAGGAGATCTGCCAGGGGAAAGGACAGAGCCTTAGGAAGCATGTAGGAAACCAGAACAAGGCTTGGTGACGCCACCCCCACCTTCCTCAGCAACAGGCTGTCAGGACACAGGCCTGAGCACAGGACAGAGATAGATGCCTGAGGGGTGGGTGGGTGCTGGGCTTGGGGTTAGGAAAATCAGACGCCATGGAGGCTCTGAAGGTGAAGGGGACCCTGTGGTCACTGAGGGCCATGTCAGAGGGTCTGAGTTTGGAGTGGCTCCTGGGCCCGAGATCTGGGGTCTGGTGAACTGACCCATGGACCCTCTCTTTCCCCAAAGGTCTGACCCTGCTGCTGGCACCAAGTCCCTGCAGCTGTTATGTGTCAGGGATGGTCTCAGATACCCAGTAAGGAGGGGTGTCAGGGCTGCAGAGGGGATCCTAGGATTTGAGCCAAGACCTGTGGGGTCAGGCCAGACAGTGTGGGTAGCATAGAACAGGAAGAGGAGGCCAGCTGGACTTGAGAGGGCACAAGAGGACGAGGTAGCCCCCCCGTGGGGGGGGCGGGGAGAACAAGGGACATGTGGACATGCCAGATGTTGGGGGAGGTCACCTTCCGGCTTGCCCTTCAGGATCCTGGAGATGTGAGCCATGGAAGCCTTCACCCTCTGGCGCAGCCCAAGCTCCACGGGCTCCTCCCCTGACAGGCACCTCCCGGGGAATGGGAAGAGGCCACGGGAGGGGGACCACTTGCGCTTCCTGCCCATAGCAGCCTCTCCCAGCAGTGCTTCCAGGTCCCCTGGCTCCTCTGACTCCTCTGTAATTTCCAAGCCAGCAGCACCCAGGCCCAGCTCTCCTGGCCAGGGCCACGCAGCCTCCTCTAGGAACTCTGCCAGCCCTTGCCCGGCCTCGGTTTCAGAGCCGGGTGACTCTGGAGGTTCAACAGGTTTGGGGACCCTCCTGAAGATCATGAACTCAAAGGGGAGATACTTGATGTCATATAGATCAGAGAGGTTGAGGTAGGCAGGATCTACCTCAGAAATGTCCAAGGAAATAGTGTCAGCTGCTTCTGCATCACCAGACAGATCCCGGATCTGTACCAGGGAAACCTGCTCGACTTCCTCCCACGAGGGGAAGCTCGGAGAGGTCCTTAGGGGAACCCCACCGGCCTTAGCCATGGGCCCTGAGCTGTCTAGAGGTTGAGGGCTCTCAGTCACAGCTTCATCCTGCTCTTCTGAGGACTGGGACACAGCCCAGGCCATCCTGGCCCAAAGAGGACCCTGCCCTAGCATGCCCCCTGCATCCCCACCAAAGGCAAAGGTGCCATAGCCTGACACCCCTGCGTAGCCCCCACGGGATTCCAGGGAGAACTTCCGGGTGGTGGCCTGCTCCTGAGGCCGCTGCAGGGGGGGCGTGAAGTCACATGTGTCTCTAGCTTCAGACAAGTCTTCAGTATCCAGGGAGGCACCTACTTGGGAGGCTGGCCCTGAGGAATTAGAGGGACTGGGGCAGGGCCTGCCATGTAGAGAGCTATCCCCAGGTTCCTTCTTAGAACCGGGAAGGGGGCTTGCTTGGGTTGGGAATGGGGCTGCCTGAGGCTGTCCTGTGAGGAAGGGGCTACAGGGCGTCAAGAGGTCCTTCTTCAGTGACTGTGGAGGTAAAGAGCCAAGCGACTGTGATGATGGAGAGTCGCAGCCCTCCTGGGAGCCAGAACCAGAGTGACAGGAAGGGGCAGGTTTCCCTCGACAGCTGTCCTGGGACGATCCCTCTTGCTTAGCAGGCCCCGAGTCACCACTAGTAGGTGAATAGGGGACAGACTCCTGCAAGGACCCCTTTGAGTGCCCCATGTCTTTGGCAGTGGCTTCATGAGTCACCCCAGAGGAGGGTGGGAATAGGTGTTGCCCCTCGCATTCCTCAGGAGAGCGGCCGGTGGTGCCTGGTGGGTTGTGGTCCAGGGAGCGGCTTCGGCCTGGGACCTCTCGGGCACTGGAACTAGGTAGTCTCAGGGCAGTCTCAAAGGAGGGTGTCTTGGTCATCAGAGCGGCCTGCTCCTCCCTAGCGGCCTCCTCCTCCAACACACTGTGCTCCATCAGTGGTTCTCGAAGTCCTGGTAGGGCCCTTGCGAAGTACCCACCCTTCAGCAGATGCCGCCTCCGAGCTGGGTGCCGCTTGGCCCCGGAGGTTTTGCTCCCACGCTCTGACCCCTCACCAGCTTGCTGGTAGAACAAGCTGCTGATAACGCTGTGCCGGGGCACACAACCTGGGCTTGCTGGAGGCCCAGCCCCCTGGGGGGATGCTGGCAGGGCTGCATCCGCAGTGGGCGTGCCAGCTTCTGTCTCCTCCGGGAGGCTGGCTGAGGGCCGCAGGAAGCCCCGAGGATGCAGCAGTGGCGAGTGAGTCACAGGGGAAGGCGGCAGCGACTTAGCCCTGGCGAATGGGGCAAGCTCGTTGTCCGAGGAAGATGAAGAGCTAGAGGAGCCACTGGCTTCGCCTCGTAGGTGCCGGGCCACGCCTAGGGACGGACTGTCTGGAGGACCCTGGAGCAGCTCAGGGATGGAGCGCATCACCAGGATAGACTTGTAGCTCATCAAGGAGCGCTGGAAATGAGGACAGAGGGGGCACCCATTGGACATGGCTAGTCATGGCAGAGGGTGGGGTGCCCAACTGCCTCTATGCCCCCCGGGGCCCCAGTGGGGTTACCCAGGACATCTGGGTCTTCTGCACCTGGTGCTCTGTTGTTCCACCCCACCACGGGGTGCACTCCTGGGGACCCAGAAGCACGCAACAGGCCAGCCTGGCCCCTGTGCTCCTGGCCCAAGTTGGGCATACAGCTAGAGTCGGGTTCCCTTCCCTGGCCTCAGCACCTCTCTCCTGGGAAAGGGGGACCCACCTGCCAGCGACTTCGAGCAAGAAGGAACTTGAGCTGCTTGGTGTTGATGAAGTGGGCCTCCTCAGCAGGCATGGATTTCTGCAATGGGAGGGGCTCTGGTGACAAGAGACCCTGGTGCCACGGTGGGGGCCCTCCGGGGATGCAGGCCCAGAAGGGCAGAGGCAGCCGACTGGCCTCCACTGAAGGCGTCAGAGTCTCCGCCTCTCAGACAGTCTGAGGGCAAATCCCTTACCCAGAAGCCCATGGAGGCAGAAGGAACCCTTTGTTGCTAACTGCCTAGCAATTCTTTGTCGGGGGCTCCAGGACCCCCTGACCAATATGAAGGGACTGATGTCCTCTGAACTAGAGACAACAGGCCAGAGCAGTCCATGCTGATGAGACGTCTTGGCCTTTGTTTCCCTTTCTGCAGAGCAGTGAGTTGAGCCCAAGCTGGGCCTACTTACCAGGAACCAGGGGTGGGCAAGGCACTGGGAAGTACTTGGCCGGGCCCTGGAGGAAGAAGAAAAGCAGGTGGGTTAGTCAGTCAGGTGGCCCTACCACAGGGTGACTGGAGCTTGGGCAGGGGAAGGACAGGTGTGCACGTACCTGGGGGTCTTCTGCAGTGTGGCCTTGATAAAGTCCTTGGCATCCTCACTCAGGTGGGCAGCCATGGGACTGCTCCAAGATACCCGGCCCTCCAGAACATTCAGCAGGGTGGCACGGTCACTCTCGCCAGCAAATGGGGATGAGCAGGTCAGGCTGAAAGCAGGGATATGCTGAGGCTGACTCTCAGAGACGATTCCCTGACGGGATGTGCACTACACTCATCTAGACCTGAGGAGTCTAGCCGATGTCTCAGGCTGGACCAGAGCTATCCAGGATTAGCTTGGAGCAGGGATCCCGGCAAAGCCTGGAGTGGTTATCAGAGTTCAGACTAGGATGTGCATCCAGGCTCCGGCTGAGCTAGAGATCAAGGAAGAATCAGCCCACAGAAGTACCTTCGCCTGAGGTGGGGGTTAGGACTTGTCCTATAGAAGAAATAGAGGCTCGGCTGGAAGCGGGGATATGAGATAAGCCTAAAGTGATATCTTGGCTCTAACCTAGGTAGAGATAAAGGCTTATCCTGAGGTGGTCACTTGCCCTTATCCTGACATGGGGACTCGTGTCTGAAACAGGACAGAGATAGAAGTTCAGCTTGGGATATGGAGATGGCCATAATGTGAGGGAGGGATTTGGGTTCGAGCTGATACAGGTATCCAAGGTCAGTTTGAGGTGGCACCAGCCTTGATCTGAGGCAGAACTTCAGGTTCAGAATGGAATGGGATTCAAGGTTGTCTTAGAGTAGGAACCAGCATTTACCAAGGTAAAAAATCAAGGTTCAGCCTGCAGAGGAGATCCAAGCTCAGGCTCTACCACTATCTCCTTCAGGGCAGCAATGGCCACTATAAGTCCTTGGACAAGCCCCCAGACCTGCAGGGAAGTAGCCAAGCTCTGTCACGTGACAACTGGGTGTTAGTGAGAAGTGTTAAAACTTTTTATCAGGGTTGGCCTACTGCCTGGTCTCAAAATAGCTGCCTGCTGCATCTCGGGGCTGATCTAGGGGGTGGCCAGCAGTGTGTGCGGCCTACATGGAGCGGTCAGCTTGGAAGAGGTGACGGGGCAGGGTCTGCTTACCTGAGGTAGGAGATGACACCCACAGCCCTGCAAGAATGAAAGAAAGCACCAAACACTGTGAGTCAAACCTGGCCTGGCCCACAGGCAAGGGGTGTGCATGCAGGGGCTGGAGAAGCCTGGGGCTGGAGGAGGAGGCAGAGGCTCAGAGGACCCTCAGCGGCCAGACAGACAGAGGACAGGAGGTTCCAGAACCACAGCCCTCCTGGTGGTCCGTCCACTCACCAGATGTCTGAGCCCTCACTCACAGGACTCTGCTCGATGATCTCTGGAGACACAAACTCGGGCGCACCGTACTTGCTGTACTGTGGCTCCGAGGGGGTGATTTTTTGGGCAAAACCAAAGTCACAGATCTTAATGTCTTCTCGAGCCGGGTGCACCATCAGGATGTTGGGGGGCTGTCAGGCAGAGTTGGGAGGTTGCTGAGGGCTACGTGTCATGAGAGAGGTGACTCCTATCTCTCTGGGCCTATGGGGGGGGCACTGAAGAGTCCTTGGAGCTAGTAAAGGACAGTGGGGCGTCAGACTGGGCGCCACATCTTCTACTCCATCAGATCCAAACCCTACCTGAGGGCTAGGAAGCAGCGAGTTCTCTACGCTCAGTGGAACCCAAGCACAGGCAGGCTCCCATCTGTCCCCACCCTGAGTTCTGGAGGTACCGTGGGGTCAGTACCTTTATGTCCAGGTGGAGGATGCCACGGCTGTGCAAATAGTGCAGGCCTTCCACCAACTGCTGGATATAGACCTTGACCTGAGGTAAAAAGCCTGGTTCAGCTGGGGACCAGCCCCCAGGAGGCCGGCTCAGGTACCTCCTGGAGGCCTGGCTCCGGTGAGGGGCCAGCCCCAGCCGCCTTCTCTATTCCGTTCCAGCTTGCTCCCATAGTCAAGCCTTCCTCCCCTCAATTCGGGCCCCACGGGATGGATGACTGGCAACGTCTTTCAAGAATCTGTGAGCCCTAGGTCTGGGGCGGGGCAGGGTCCCAAAGATAGGCTGAGCCTGAGCAGGCAGGAAGCAGCAGCCTGTTCAGATCAGGGAGGAGCAGGCATCACTGCCACAGCTGGACAGATGTGGTCAGGAGGGGTAGGAAAGGGCTGGACATGCCTGGGTACTCTGGAAGCTATGAGGGGCTTAGGTCAAGAGAGACTGTGTCTGGGGACCAGGGTGTAGGCCCTGACCCTAGGGCCCCACTCGGACAAGGAGAGGGTAAAGGTCACCTCAGCCTCAGTCACGACACCCTTCTTGAAGAGGCGATCCAGCAGCTCCTCAGATGAACACCTGGGCTTGGTCAAGGAAAAGCTGTACCTGGTTGGAATCCACCTGACTCCTGGGCACCTATGCTCACAGAGAGGTCTCTAGGACCTGAGGCTCCTGTAATCCAGATCTAGGGGTGCTGGTACTCAGATGAAGGAGGGTGGAATAGAGACCACCCCACCCCGGGTCCCAGATGGTTACCATCCCTGAGAAAGGGGTCTTCAGAAAGACCCTGGTGACAGGCTGTTGGTCAATAGCATATCGGAACTATGGCACCCTTTCATCTCTGCACAGAGCCCACACCAAGCACCCTTTCCCCAGGATCCTAAGATACAGCTTCAGGAGTGACAGGGCAGCTAGACCGTGCAGTACAGAAGACCCTCAAAAAAGGCCCCATGAGCGTGACAGAGAACTGGAGGAGTTGGGATGGGAAAATCTTCTCCAGTATCCAAGAGGTCACCTGTGAGAGGGACCCCGCCCACAGCTATGGTGGCCCCCCTCCCCAAATCATGCCACTGTGAACTGTAGGATCAGGAGCTGTTGTCCCACACAGCCACATCAGGAACAGAAATGCTCAGATGTGGGGGTAGTCGTTGCCACTGTAACACCCAAATCTAGGCAACCCACACTCGATAACTCCAACCCTAGCCTGGGACCCAGTGTCTCTTGAGTTCCCCCTGGAGTCCAGGTGCAGGATACAGCTCCAAGACAAGGATGAGAGTCTTCCGCGTCTCAAATTGGTCCAGGAGTCCAGTGACCAGCGGGTGACTGAGTGTAGCCAGGATGTCTCGTTCCTGGTACGCCTGGGCCCGAGTTTTGCTCCGCAGGGGGATGAACTTGGCAGCACAGGACATCTTGTTTCCTTTGTGCTGAACTCTTTTCACAAAACCAAACACACCCCTGGGGGTGAAGAGGGAGAGAGGCAACCGTGGTCAGGTGTCACACTGAAGGGGGAGGAGGAGTCCTTGGGGAGGACTGGTGTTGTGGGGAAGGTGAGGAAGCCATACCTCCCAATCTCTTCTTGGACTTCATAGAAGGAATGCAGTTTTCTCCGATACACTTGCTTTTCTGAGTCTAGCTTGTCCCCTACAGTCACAGCACAGGATATGTACAGTATAGGCAGCTATGACAACCTTGGCCCCACTGTTCTCCCATGCAATGACAGGGACTGCTCCCTGGTCCCTGTACCCTGCCCAGGACCTGGGAGGAGCCAGCCAACTCACCCCCATGGACCAGCAGTTCCGCCTTGCAGAGCACCTGTCCACCTGCATTATGGGCAAGGCATGTGTAGACGCCAGCGTCATGTGGAGCCACATCAGTCAGCACCAAGGAATATGTAGTCCCATCCTGCCGCTGGCTCAGCCTCTCACTGCTCATCAGCTGGTTGCTGTCCTGGACACACAAGAGGCAGCCTGGGCTACCATCAGCCTATCCTGGGAAATACTTGCACCTGGACCCACACACCCTTCTGGAGCAGTACTTCTAACATCTGCTATATGTCCAGCCCCAGGTGCAGGCCAGAAGTGGGATGGGAAGGTACATCCCACTGCAGGGTGGGGCCATGGAGTGGGGGCTGCAGATTGGATGGTGGGGTGCATGAGCCCCATACGCCAACATGGTCCCATGTATACATGCACCCATGCCCTCCAGCTCCTGAAGCCTGTCTCCTCCCCCTGCCACCTGGGCCTGCTCCTACCTTGTACCAGGCCACTGTGGGTGGTGGGTTGCCTTCGATGACAGCGTCGAACTGTGCTGTGTCACCTACTCGGACTTGGACATCCTCAATCGTGACCTGCATGGATGGGGCCCCTGGGAGAGGTGGGAAGAGAACCTGTGTGTGGGGACCCTCAGGCTTCAGAGCCCTGGGTGCACAGTCCACCATGTACATCTGTGCTCAGTAAAGCCGTGGTTTATGTCCCTTGGTCCAGAAGTCCACCTGCTGACAGTGACCCCAACCTCACTGCCTAGGCATCTGGTGGCTGCAAAGAGCTTCCTTCATTCCAGTCGCTGTCTCTCCTGCTTTAATCTCAGCGGCCCAAGCAATCACATGGACAGTCAAGCCCAAGCAGGCAGAATGCAGAAAGGCTCTCTCACGTATAGAACCTGCAGGCGCCACATCTGCTGCTGCTGGCCTCTTCCCAGAGAAGAGGGAAGGGGGCGCCTCAGAAAGAAGGGGGGGAACGTGGGCGGAGGCACACCATGTGACTTAACCAGGCCCTCAGAGAAATGCCCCTGGCACCTGGCATGGGCACACCCCCATCCGGCTGGCCCACGTCCATACTTGCGGCACTTGTATCAGGAGCTTGGTACACATAGGTCCTCTGTGTGGTCTCCATGACGACTTGGCTGTGCACATCCAAGAGCAGCGGCCCAGCGCCTGCACCTGGCCAGGCTGTTCCCTCCACCCTGGAGTCAAGGCAGGGTGTGGTCTCCACTCAGCGAGGCACCCTGACTCTGCACCTCTCGGGTAGCTGTGCCCCAGGGTGGGAGGGTGACCCTCATGTCCCTCTTTGTGGGGTTAGATGTATGGACACAGGCCCCAGGCTTCTCCCCAAGACCTTAGGCTCTAGAGTGGGTCCCTCTTCGCTCACCAGCTTGGGCTGGAGCCTGTAAGAAGTGTGCTGGAGAGCTTCAAGTCCACCCTGCTAACTCTTCAAGGCCATGGAGCCAGAGGAGGTGGGCCCCACCCTGCCAACCCAGGATGTCCCTTTGGACACATGACCTATCTGGCTCAAGAAGTTACCGAATAGGTACAGTCCGTCCCTGGGCCCCAGAAGTTGTGGTCGTCTCCTGCTCCTCGCCTTTGTGCACGTCAGGCTGTGAGACCTCTGGTGGACCAGCTGGCAGAAGACAGGGAGCCTAGTGAGCTGAATCTAGGCTGGGGCCGGAAGGACATTCTTTAACAAGCATGGGTCCCCCGTGTGACCAGTGTGGGGTGGATTGCAAAGTCAAAAGCAGCTCCAGGACCAGGGCCCTGAGTAGGAACCAGGCCCCCACAGTGAGTCCTGGCCCCCACAACCTAGTGACGTATGCTGGCTGTCCCACTGAAGGCAGACATCAGAGACCCCCAGCTCCCCACCGAGGTGACAAGCCTGATGTCCTAGCCCACCAGCCAGGCTGCCATGGGGAGGCAGCAGCTCTGCCCTCCAGGACCTGTGAATCCAGCCAGGCTGACATTCCATGAAAACAGGACACAGGTGGCAGTGTGGGGCCCTGCGGAGGATATTTCACTCCTTGACAAGATAAGACACACCACACTGACTAGTTAGAAAAGAGGAACTTGGGACAAACTAAGTGGACAGATGGCACATTTAGGGAAACTGAGACTCTAGGTATAGGAGTGGGCACCTCCGGGTCCCGGTACGTGCATAGGTAAACTGGGTGGACCCAGTTGACAGATAGGAAAACTGAAGTCAAGTTAAGGTTGGGCCTTGACCAGGCAAAGCGCATGATGGCACATGAGGCCATAAAGATCCCAAGGTGCCCCAGGGCTCTGCAAGTTTGTATCCATAAAGTGGGCAATCGGGGTGATCCCTTAGATCACATGGCCAAGGATGGGGTGGGGTTAGCAAAGGCAGGGTTGGGGAGAGGAGAAGTCTTTGGAGTCAGCTCACCAGGTGTACCTGAGGCTGTCATGCCTGGGATCTGGGGAGTAGCCTCTTCAAATGCAGGTGGCTCACTTTGTCTGGTGTGGGGGAAATCCCCCGGGGAGGGGCTCAGGGCTTCTGAGCTCAGCAGTCTCCAAAGGACAGAAGTAGCATCTTGGACAGCTCCGTCCTGGGTAGGGTGGACTGAGTCCTCCACAGAGGTGTCTGTGGACAGGAGAATGGGAACACAAGGTAAGTCTGGCCTGGGGACTGAAATCCCAGGCATGGGCTCTGAGTGCCTCCCCCCATTCTCAGAGACTGCCTTCTCATGCCTATCCTGCTGCCTGCTGTTCCTGGCTTTGGAAGACCCAGGTGGATACGGCACGGTGAGAAGCTCTGAGCCCAGGGACAGGGCCACCGTTTCCTCCACCAGAGCCATGTACACCCAGGGCCACCCTCCTCGAAGCTAAAGGGAATGTACATCTCCTTCAGAAAGCCCCCATCTTCAGTGTGCCTCCAGCCCCACACACCTCATCTCAGCCTGGCTCCCCTCAAAGCTGGCTCTAGACTCTAAACCTTAGACAGACCGGCACATATTAAGGGTCAGGGGAACCATAGGATTGAGCGTTCAGGAAGCCATGCCCGTATTTCACCTCCCAGGGCATTCAGGCCTCACCCCATGTGGCTGACAGCTTTCTGCCCCCTACCTAAGTGGTCCAAGCCCAGCCCAGGCCCATGTCCTTACCCAGTTTCTAGTGAGCAACCCCAGTACTCCTCTAACCCTCTCCTGGGTGTGGCTCATGTCTCTCCCCTGTACCTTTCAGACCTGCTTACCCACATGGGGGTTCCACACACATGCCCCAGGACTGCTGACCACTCCTTTGCCAGCAAGCAAAGCCCATAGCCTCCTCACCCAGATCCTCCTCAGTGCTTGCGGATGAGGCATCTCTGATACCCCAGACCCAGGCTGGACAGGCACCTAGACCCTCTTCCCAACTCCAAGAGGCCAGCAGCACCCTTAGAATGGGCCTCAGGGCTAGAGGTCTCCTGGCCCTCGCAGACAAGTGCTAGGATCGTAGGTCATCTCCTCTGAAGACGATGGAATCGACTCCTACATGTTGAGAGCTTAGGACACATGGGTCACCCAATCTCACTCATGACTCCCCATTTGACCTACAATGGCCTCAACTATCCATGGCTTAGGAAGGCCTACTCAGATTCCCATAGGCCAAAAGTGACCATGATGCCTGCCCTGGTCACACTGTGAGTCTCAAAGACCAGCCCCATAGCCACTGTCAAGGAAAGATTCATTCTTGATCCTACTCTACCCATGGACCTCAAGGCAGGCTGGGACCTGCATGCCCTTCATCAGAGTACACAGGTAGCCAACCACCCTAGGAGTCCTGTATGACCTGAGATGTGACCTTGGAAAAAATGAGAGTAGGTCTAGCAGGTGTTTAACAAGACGAGTGACCCTAAACTTCCAGGAGAACAAGCAAGAAGAAGCAGAGAGGAGGGTCTGGGACTTGTTTTATTGTTCTCATCAGGGCAATGGCCTGGGATTTTCCCCCAACCCACAGCCCGTGTCCACCACAGAAGTGGCCCTGAAGATCTGCAGAGCTGGTAGCAGGTCAACACAGGCCTTGGATGCAACCCTAGGGAAGATCCTCAATGGGGATGTGTCTCAGGGCAAATACCCAAGTCCACATCTTGTTTTCAGAGCCCCACAGAAGGCCTGAGGGATGGAGTCCAAAGTTGGAGTCTCTGAACTGCTCCTGGCCAGAGCTCTTCTGAAGTGACACGGGCATATTCCAACACGGCAGGAACTTCTCCATCTTCCCGGCAAAGCACAAGTCCAGTGAGGTAGGAAGGACCGGGCAGGAAAGCAAGGAGGGGACTCCATCCCAGACTGGAGAAGAGCAGGGGGTAAGAGGTCCCTGAGGTAAGCTGTGGGTTCCAGGGTAGGTGCTGGTACCTGGCAGGGCCCAAGGCTCTGGGCCACTCACCTTACCTTGTTGTCCCCAGGTTGTGTCCCCAGGGTGTGGCATCAACTCTGGGAGGAGCCTGGGGCCTCTCCCTCATCGGGGTTAATATGCAGAGTGACTGTCTCTCCTACGGTCCCAAAGCTGACCGTCTGGGTAGAAACCTCTGTCTTGAAGCTATTCTGGCCGCCATCTACAGAACTCTGGACGTGGGCACGGAAGGAACTTGTCCAAGGGGTGGCACTTACTGGCCCTGTCCAGTCCTCACGCAAGAGGAAGGAGACACCCTCGGGGCTGTGGACTTGGGGCCCTGACCCGAAGAAGCTGGGTATGGCACCGGGGACTGGAGGACGCCCCACGTTGAGCAGGACAGGTTGCCCCACAGTGGGCTCTCTGATCTCTCTCTGGAGCACAGAGACTTCACAGGGAGGTTCATCAGGAATGCTGGGGGTGGGGTCCCCGCAGCCAAAGGTCTCTCCTTCCTGGGGTACGTAGTCTTCCAGGTCAGCCAATGTTAGCACCCTGCCATTGTGCGTAAGGATTTTAGGGTCACGGCCTTGAAGGCTGCCCATGTCCTGGGGTTCTTCTATTAGGGAGATATTCTCTTCTCTGTCGCTGTCTCCTTCCTCCCTCGCAAAGTTCTCTTCCTCCTGGGAGGCTCCAACCTCCTTTGACTCAGGGCTAGCAGTTGCCCAGTCCACATTACCCATTGAGTCCACACGGAAGACGAGGGGTTCACCAACATGGACTACAGCGGGGCTGCGGGTCCGGGCTTCCCGGGACACACTCTTGTTGTTGGAGTTGTTGGCATTTGGGTCCCTGCCAGCGATCCCACTAGGCAGTGTGAAGACGATCCCCTCTCCACTGCTGGGCATCTCTCGGACAGGAGATGCTCCCCGTGACCCTGTCTTCTTCACCCGGACTTCAATGGTTTCCTCAACCTCTAACCACTTGGGCTTGGGCTGCGAGGCTGGAGCAAGGGCTTCAGCTTCTGTCACAAATAGTGCAGGCACCGGGGCCTTCCTGCTCGCTTCTACCTCGAGCCTCCGGGATGGGCTGGTTCCTGGTGGGTACAGCATCTCGGGGGCCAACAGCCCTGGCCTCAGTGGACTGGCAGAGCGGCGGGAGGGTGAACGGGAGGGAGACTTGCTGGGGGACTGTCGTCGGCCACGGGGACTCTTCACCACGGTGGTGATGGTCTCTTCTCTGGTAGAGGGAGAGGGCCCAAGAAGAGATGGGCACAGAGACCCACGGCTTCACCCAGCACAAATGCCATCAGCATACGTCAGAGCCCAAGTTAGTGCATGTGTGAGTGAGTGAGCAGGGGATAAGACAGCACGAACTCCTACACATGCACTTGAGCCCAACCTGTACAATCCTAGCTAAGAAAGCCAAAGAAACAAAGCACAAAGTCCCAGTGGTCAGCCTCAGACTTCATTCGGTATGGGATCTCAAACAAGAGCCCTAGGTACCTCCTACCACCAAGTGGGTGTGCTTTGCAAATGTCCCCTGTGCTGGTCACCCCTCTTTTCCATCCCCTGAGCAGGCTTTGTGCTTTGTCCCCTCGGGATAGTATCTGGCCAGCTCTCAGTGCCCGAAGCGCCTCAGTTAACAGGGATGGGTGGGTGGCAGATGCAGCAGCCACATGCACAATGCCAAGCTCAGGGTGCAGCGGCCTCTGACCTGCAGTCAGTCTGCCTGCTTTCTGGGGTTGAAGGGGTGAGAACAGTGAGGGCTCCTCAGACCCAGGAGGACACCTGAATTGGCTACTTAGCTCCGGGCTGCTCTGGGCTGCCACAGGCCTTGTGGCCTCTCACCTGCCCCATCCCCTGTCTGCGTTCCACCTTCCAAAATGGGAGCGAGGGTGACAGGAGAGGGAGGCAGAACTTGGGCACCAGGGCGAGTGGCAGGCCCTGGCTAGGACTTTCCCAGCTTTCGAGCATGGGCTCAATTGCTTCTTGCTCCCAGCAGAGGTGTGGATAGAAAAATAGAAGGGCGGAGAACTTTCCCAGGGCTATGTCACAAATACTGGTTAACTGGGTCTCCTCTGGCACCAGGGACCATGGTCTGGATGCCTCAAAGTGTCTGATAATACTGCTCCCCACATGGCAGATACGGACAACCACTGGTGCCAAGCTCCAGCATAGGGCCTTTTCAAGGCCGGGGTGGGGTGCACAGGCTGGGTGGCACCATGGGAGCAGCCCACCTTAGAAGGGGAGACGTGGATGAAGGGCAATAAGGGACAACCCAGATTTCATCCAAGGTCTGCAGACAGAATTCTCCAGCAACACGGCCACCCATGGCACATAAGAGACCTCCTCCCCTTACTGGGTTTCCCTCTCTTGTTCCCCCTCTCATCTCCTGGTGGAAGGCTTCCCAGATTCTCCAGGTCCCACACAATCCCACATCCGGTGGGGTCACCATGCTCTGAGCTCCTGGAATCCATACATAGGATTTTGTTTGCGCTTTAAAAGCACCAGAGGATGAAGAAAGGGCTAGCCGGTGGAAGTAGCTCTCAGATGGCCTCCTTACTTTCCAGAGCCTCAGTTTCCCCATCTTCCAAATGTAAGGGCTGGTCTTGGAGACACAAATGCTCCAGGGCTATGATACCTACCTACCATTGTAGCATTATTTAGGTTAGGTCCAATGAATAAAACCCGGGTCACATTTAAGATTCGGCTGTCTATTGCACTAAACACATTTAAATGCTGTGTTGGGCAGGGCAGGTTATGGAATGGGAGTCGATTGCTGCGGGAACCCCTGCCACCAACATTCCCCTACCACTCTCGGGCACTAAAGGGCAGAAGTCTGTCTTGAGGGCACTGAGGGAGACAGATGGCTTTCATTGCCAGTTTTCCTCAACTGCTGGGAAGCCACTATTCTCGTGAGTCGCCATGAAGTGTGTAGAATAACAACACTCTGCAGTGTGTGCTCTGAGGCCTCAGAAGAGAGCTGTGGTGTGCAGAGGTTCCACAGACCTGGGGACGTGGCTGGGCTAGGTAACCGCAAGAATTCACCAGGTGCCGATGACCCATGGGGTCCGTGAAGGTTGTGTGCACAGGCAGGCAGGCAGGCAGGCAGCAAGGGCATCAGGCTGGCAAGGTGAGGGGTTAGTAGCATGCATGGGCACGACAGTCAAAGGAAGATTAGAGTCACGCCTGCACTTACATGATGACGGTTTTCTTGGGGACTTTTGTCTCCTGCTCAGTGACTACAAAGAAAACAGTCGGAACAGCAACCGTTACAGACCAGCAGCGCCGGGGGGGCGGAGCTATCTGAGTGGTGGTGTTGCTAGCATAGCAACCTGCTTGGTGTAGGAGCATGGTCTGGCCCTGCCTGTCTGCGTGTTCCTGGGAAGGCCTTTGCAGGCGGGGGATCGGGGTCCCTCATCTGCGAAACAGGGACCAGTACCTGCCCTATGGGTGGTGTCAACCTCACATCTCACGTGAAGCACCTAGTGTCCTTAGGGTGCCACAGGGGATGGGGCTGGGGTGAAGAGTCTGTCTCTGCATAAAACCTCACTCTTTACTCTTTAGGTCATGAGAGTCCTGTGAAGTTATCACACATAGGGCTCCACTTCTCAGACATAGAATCTGAGCCCCAGGCAGGAGCAGGGGTGAGGATGGGGCTGGAGCTGCACAGTGAGTCATGAGGCACTAAGACTGAAATAAGATGGCCGATGCCTCTTTTACAATAAAAAAAAAAAAAAAAAATCATGAAGACTTAAAACAGAATGGACCCTAGAGTTCCAAAAATGGCACACCTGAGCTCAGTGGTGGGAGGCCACAGATATCCTAGGAACAGCCCTAGACAGTGCCTCAGGATGGGAAGGGGACCTGCCTCTCTCAGTAGAGACAACCCCAGCATGTCTCTGTCCTATACCAGCAGCTCCCACCTAGTATATGGAGCTCTAGGTTGAGAAACAAGCTGGGACTCATCTAGGACCAGACTGTCTCTGGCTCTATGCAGCAAGAGGGCTCTTCCCCTATAGCACCCTTAGATGGGCTCTCAGATGCACCCCAAAGGCTTGGCAGCCGGGCAGTAGGCAGCCTGTAGACTGCCTGCACCCTCACGTCTCCGTAGACTCCTTTATAACCTTGTGGGGGAAACTGCCCAGGGGTGTAGCCTAGGACACTATCTCATGAGTTCTGGTTTGCTGCAAGGCCACACAGAGGAAGGCAACAGGGCATGTTATCCTCTCTCAGCTGAGGTGCACATGAGTTAAAGTACCATCAGAGTCTGTGTGTATAGCAGATGCATTTACTATGTGCTTGTGTATAGGCACATACGTACATATGTCTTGCACACAGGTACATAAATGCTTATATATGCATATATATGTTTGTACACACATGCATACATGTGTGTGCATGTACATGTGTACATTATGTGCATGATACACATGTGCTACACATATGTACATGCACATGTGTGTAGGCATGTATGTGTTTATAAATGTGTGTGTGTGTGTGTGTGTGTGTGTGTGTGTGTGTGTGTGTGTGTGTGTCTAGGTTTCCCCTAATGGGAAGGGACTCCACAGTGAGAATCTAGGTTCCAGCCCCAGAGCTTGGTGTATACGGATGACCAGCGTGTTTCCCACCAGCTCCAGCACCTTCACCTTCCCTAATGGATCCCATTTTCTGCTCTCAAGGGCCGTGGGCACAACACCCCTGAGATGCTACGTTCCTGGTCCCTTTGCTCACAGTGCTCAACTGTAACAGCGTCGGGCCTGCGTGTGACTGGCAGCCACAGGCAGGCTGCAATTGTGCAAAGCGGGGCTCCCAGCCTGAGGCAGGACAAAGCAAGAGTGCAGCCGCCCCCACAGAGTTCTGTCGGACCACTCTGGCTGCAGAGCCGCAGGGTTAACAGGAAGCGGGGTGGGAGTTAGGAAGCAGGTTGGCAGGACTCTGGCTCCAGGGTCTTCCAGGACCAGCCTTCTTGCCTCCCCAAGGCGTCGACACACATCCAATCCCAGAGAGTCCTGGAGACCTGCTCCTTCCACGCTGCCATCCCTCCTCTCTCCCAGAAAAAGACTCATCACGAGAACCACGGAAATGACTATTCAGGATGCTCTTGTGCACAGTGAGGAGATGTGCACAGGACAGGGTGCGCACCGGAAGTGAGTGTGCTGGTGGCGGCAGACGCAAGTGTGCATGGTGTTTCAGCGACCAGGTTGTGGTCAGACAGAGAACAGGTGTGAGAAGTCACAGAAAAGGGCTTGTGCAGGGTCTTTGACCCTACGAGGGACAAGAATCAAAGACAGTTGCTCATCAAAGAAGCGGGGGGTGGATGTCTTTGAGAGGACATCAGAGGTCCCAAGGCTGAGGTGCTGGGCTCTGACCAGCTCGGTTCTGAGAAGGTCTAGGAAACAGGACCACTAGATGGCAGGAACTGGTTCCAGTGGCCAGGGGACCGCATGTGCCAGCTTTCAGTATTCAGAAGATACGTATGCCACCCCTTCTACTATGGGAACTGTGGCTCACTTGGTGTTGGTCCCGTCTCTGTTCGCCTATCCCCAGGGATGCGATGCTCTCAAGTGTCTTGGAGCCCCTTCCAGGCAGGACAGCACTAGCTGGCTCCTCCCCATCCTGACTGTCCACGCGAGTGTCTTGTCATAACCCTCGTTATGCAGCCACTTCCTCCAATCTGAAACACTCCCTCTCGGACGGAGGTTCATCAAGACTCAAGAAGTCAACAAAATGTACACGGCGCTGGCGGCCTCCCGAGTTGTTACCTAAGCTGTAACAACCGCTTCCCGAGTTACCTAAGCTGTAACAACTGCTTCCTGAGTTAGTTACCTAAGCTGTAACAACCTCTGGGAAGTGGAGACTGACCAGCAGAGCTGCCCCCAGACTGTGCTGCAAGTTCTAAGGATACAACTTTTTGAGTCCTCGCTCTTGCCGAAGCAGGCTCCCCGTGATATGTAACCCCAACAATCTCACAGGTTCACTAATCTCGACTTGGGAAGAGGTGTGTTTTACTCGGTCCTCGGTGCCATACCTGGGACAAACAGGGACATTTCATCTCACTAGTGATAGTCGCACACTAGGGGTGACTGCATAGGGACCAGAAGAACTGAAGGCATTTGGGGCGGAGCCACAGTTGCCTGGATCCTGCCATGGGTGCTGACATACGCAACCTGGGCCCCATCCTGCGGAGGCCATGAAAGCGGGGTGATGCCCAGGAGTCCTGCAGCAGCAACGGCACCTCAGGGTGAGGCGGTCAGGTGGTTCATGAAAAATGACAGTGAACTCTCGGGAAGGCTAGATGAGGTGGAACCTCCCATCTGTGCCTGTGACTGCTCTTTGATGAAGCAACGGATGGACGTGATGTGGTCTTTTACTACGACACTGGCCCTCTGTAATGCTTCTCCTTGAGTATACCCCTAGCTGACCAAGACCACTTGATACTTAGAAGGGATGATGCCTGGCCTTCAGAGAACCCACCCACCCTCTGTTTAAAAAAAAGTCTCATCATATAATGCTGACCCCTGAGGCGAGTCTTACAGATCTGTTAAAGCATCTGGAAGAACAGTGAGGGAGTTCAAAAGAAAGCACCTACATGTCTGGGAAGACACCTGTAGAAGCATACGTCTGATGACTAAAGATTCCAGAGCCAGCGGTGGGCTGCTTCTCCACATCTGTGGGCTATGGAGGCCCCCAAGGCCTTACAAACCATAAAGGCCGTTGTCACTGCTGTATACCAGGACTCAATGGTACGATCCTGCTCTAAAGCTGTCACACACTCTGAACACAGGACATGGGAAATAAGGTTGGAACTGAAATGGAAATTCCCTCTTTGCTGGGGCAACCATCTGCTTTCCTATTAGATTTAACGTCTGCCCCATGAGAGGGAAGCCACATATGGTCCAGCAAGGAAGGGCAAAAGCCTGTGGTTCCAGTGTGGAGGCAGTTACTGTTGTCTTGTTCACTGGACGCGATGTGCCTATCAGACTGCCTTCTAAACATTTGTGTTTACACCCAGCCATAACTGCTGCTGTCGGCTTTGGTCAGTCATAGAGGAAAACGTCACTTTTTCCAGTGAGGGGTGTGTGACAGAGACTCATAATCCATTACCTCCTGAAACTAAATGACGGTTTCTCTGCCACACTCAGCCATGGATGGAAGAAAATAATCAGACATCTATACCATCCCTCCAAGGTTCAGGGAACTCTAAAAAATAGGGGGTCAGGAAGAATGTGAGAGCCTGGGGAAGAGGTGGAATACTATGTGGCTACATCTTCCAATCTGAAACATGCCTTCAATGAAGGAAACTCACAAAGACAGAGGAAGGAAGGAAGGCCCCTCCTCAGGGTCATATAAACAGAGGCTGTTACTAAGTCAACCCATAGAGCTGCTTGCAAAGTGTGTCGCATGGGCGACGTACTCAGGGATGTAGCTTTCAGGATTAGTCACCCAAGCTGGGTTGGACTTTTCAGTGACATTGCTGCCTTTGAGTTATTCGTGTTTCTGTAAGTAATCCTTCACCCAGACTATAAGTAATCCCAACAAACGCTTCAGTTTGCTAAGACTCATGTAGAATTCTCTTTGGTCTATTATAGATGATCTGAAGTGAACAGAGGCCTGCTTACATCTTCCAGGATGAGTAACCAACCTCACCTTCCATCCCTAGTCAGGCTTATTTGTCTAGTTTTTAATAATAATTAGTATGTACACACTGTACATGTGAGCGCTGACACTCACGGAGACAAGATTGTGTCAGATACCCCTTGGAGCTAGATTTACAGGCAGTTGTGAGCTGCCTGACATGGCCATGTACTGGGACCTGAACTCAGGTCCTCTGCAAGAGCAGCCGATGCTCTTCACCACTTAGTTCTCTCTCCAGTCCCTAGTGAGGCTGACTTTATAGCTCACTCCCACCCTCTCTGCTAGTACACCAGGAGTGACCCTGAGCCAAGACAACGACACTGAACTGCAGCGTTGTGCTTCTCACGGGCAGCCCATCCCCACGGGATGGCCTGACACCTGCCCCTGCTCTAAGCAGTGTGTCTTCTGCACTCAGTGTGTGGACCCCTCACCCACTCCTGCTGCCGCCTGCCCAGAGCCTCCACGACCACTGCCAGTCAAGCTGGTGCAGGCCCAGCTCTGCCTTTTCTGCAGAGACGATGGTTGAGTAGGACTGTGGGATCCCCATTATCCAGGGCAACTTCCAGCTCTCACTCGGGGCTCATGGCCTTCCAGCCCTCACAGGGGCACACGTGACCCTGCAGCGGCCTCCTCCGAACTCCTGTATGCCTCCCCAGCTTTCAGCCTCCATCATTTTCCACCCTGAGATGCTAGCCCCCTCCTCCTAGAGGCACCTCCTGGTTGGCAGGGCTGACAGTTTCCGGTCCACCAGGCTCTTTCCAGGCCAGTGGAGGTTCCCACCTGGGGCTTAGAACGCGTGAGTCGCTAAGACAGCACAGGTAGACAGAACCTACCTTCCACAGCGGCCACCAGCTGTTCCCGGTGGTGCTGGTCCCGGGCACGCAGGGCAGGACTCTGCATGTACAGTTCTCCGCCACCACGTGTGGAGCCCAGTCGGTTCACCAACTGCCAGAAGGACAACAGAGGCCCCCTGAGAACCCAGGCTCCTCAAGGGATCTGGACCCTCTCGGTAGAACCGCTCTGATGGTCTAGTGAGTGTGGACCACACCCCTCAGTGTGTTTAGTACAGGGGAAAGGGCTCCTAGCCCAATCATGGGCTCCCTAGAGATTCCTAATGTGGAGACTGCTCTCTTTCTCCTCTGGCCAGGGTGTGGCTGCTCAGCTGGCGGTGGGGGGGCGGGGAGCAGGGGATGAGCACTTGAACTAGAACAGTAGGAACCTGAAACTGGAGTTAACTTTAATTAGTCATTGCATGGCCCCTGGCCCCTGTACTATCTAATCCAGAGTTAACTTGAGTACCCTTGCTTCCAGGAAGTCTTATGGGAGGCAAGAGCCCCTAGGGTCACAGCTGAAGCCACACAGAGGACTCTGGCTTCCAGACAAGAGCTCTAGTAAGAGCTGCACACAGGCCAGAGGACCCAGACTGGTCTCCACCTCAGAGCTGAGGACAGAGAGCACAGAGATGGAGGCTAGCTTTGCATGGGCAAGGCCAGACTCGCCGGGTCAATGGCACTACATCTTTACATTAGTGAGTGACAGCTGAGGTCAGCACCAGGTCCTCTCCAACAGGCTAAGCATCATCTTGAAATGGTGGGGACAATGGAAAGGGGACAAGATAACAGGGCCCAGCCTAATGTGAAAGGACAGGCTACAGGGCAGAGGACAGGTAGATGGGGATGGTGGGTGACAGCAATCTGATGTCCTCTGGTCGGCCCAGAGCATCTACACCCACACAGTGGAACCTGGGTTTAATCAGACCACAGAGGATGGCTACTGTCCCTCATACACATGGCTCACCTCACACTCATAGTGTCCCAAGTCCTCCTTGCTGGCTGCCCGGATCACCAGCACCAGCACACCACTGCGGGGCTCATTCAGCATCCGGTACTTGTTGCCCAGGGTTAGCAGGGCACCATCCTTGTACCACCTGGAACCATTCAGGAGGTCCTGTGAGCCAGTGCCCAGCCACAGCCATTTTCATGGTACCCTCAGGGTCCTCAGGGCACCTCCAGACAGAGCTACTGGTGCTTAAAACCCCTCCCAGGCTACCCCACATCCAGTGTCCCTACTAAGTTCCCTTCCTGGAAGCCATGGTCCAGCCATGTCTTCCCAGCCACAGAGGGTCCTATGTCCAGCAGGAGTCACAACCCCATGATACCCACTTTCCAGCGATCAGTGGCCATGAACAACCTCCCTGGCTTAGAAGGTCAGGCTGCCCAGCCCTCCCACCAACTAGCAGGAGCTGCATCCCTTACCTCTGCAGCCCAGGCCTCACCTGATCTGAGGATATGGGGCACCTTCCACAGTGCAGGTGATCTGTGCATCCTCCCCCTCCACAAAGGGGGTGGCCCGGACCTTGTTCACAAACCGTGGGGGCACTGTGGGCAGAGGCAGGCAAGGGGAGGAAAGACAGAAAGATATCTGGGATGGAGCTGAGGGAGTGCTGGGGTGGGGACAATGATGGCTTCCCCACTTCCAGCAGTGGCCTTCCTCTGGGAGTTTCTGGGAGGTCCCAAGTCCCCGGGCCTGCTCCACCCGCAGGCCCGCCCCACACGCCAGCCCTACCCCAGCCTGTACTCTGGACGGAGTCCACACTATTGACAGTGCACGGGTGGGGTGTCCAGCACACCAGACAACCCACTCTGCTCACCTTGTACTAGAATCTTCCCCAGGGTGCTGGCATTGCCAGCAGCACTGGCTGCAAAACACATGTACTGGCCAGAGTCGACGCCCGTCAGGTTGTCCAAGATGAGGGTACAGGAGCCATCAGGGTCTTCGATGAGGATGTGGTGTGGGTCCACCTCCACCGGCTTCCCATCTGGAAAGCAGAGGCAGGCTTTCATGGAATAAGGTCCCAAAGGCTGAGGCCTGGGAATAAGAGGCTGGATGCAATCTGTTCTCTCTGTGTGTCTCTCTGTCTCTCTCTCTGTGTGTCTCTCTGTCTCTCTCTCTCTCTATCTGTCTTTCTCTCTATCCACCCCTCTCTTAGTCTGTCTCTCTGTCTCTCTTTCTGTCTCTCTCTCTGTCTCTCTCTCTCTCTCTCTCTCTCTCTCTGTCTGTCTGTCTCTCTCTCTCTCTCTCCACCCCTCTCTTGGTCTGTCTCTCTGTCTCTTTTTCTGAGTGTCTTTCCACAAGGGCCCTGACTCAGATATCTGTCTCTGTCCAACTTCAACACTCTAGAAACAGAGGGTGGGATGAAAGGGTCTGAACTGGAGAAGGCGCTCAGTAAGCACAGCTGGTGTCACAGATGGTCACTCCATCTCCTCAATGGCTGCACCTCTTCCGAGCATCTTGCATGGCGACAACGCCCAACAGACTTGATGTGAACTCCCCTTCCCTCAATCGCCTCCACCCTGTAGACCTAGAGCCTGCATGAGCCATTCCCGAACCGCCCTTCCTCTCTCCACATCTGACCCTGCCCTGCAGCCAGCCAGCCCCAGTAGCAAGACAAGCACCCAGGGTTCCCCCTGAGCAAGTGGAGACCACCCCAAGCAGACAGCTCAGACCTCGGTACCAGGCCTGTCCAGAGGGTCCCCCCTCCCAGGCCACACCCTTGTGCCTTTCCTCTCGAAGTTAAAGTTCCAGTCTCCTCAGACATGACTAGCCAGAACCTCCCCTCTCCATTTGGGGAAAACGTGTCTCCTGCAAGTTGTCCCCACTCATCCTAAAGGGAGGCACTCTGGAGCCATCTGCAGCGGATGAACATGCCAGAAACCTATCTTTTCGACCATCGCCTTTGTAAAACATATTTGAAGGCTGGAAATAAATTCTGAAACAGGTAGTGAAAGCAATGCATGGCTCGTGGTAAAAGATTCGAAGGCTAGGCTGGGCATGATGGCACACACCTTTAATCCCAACCCTTGGGAGGAAGAGGCAGAGGCAGGTGGATCTCTGTGAGTTTGAGGCCAGCCTGGTCTACAAAGTGAGTTCTAGGACAGCTAGGGCTGCTTCTCTCTCTCTCTCTCTCTCTCTATATATATATATATATATATATATATATATATATTTTGAAGGCTAAGTCATCATATAAACCACCTAAACATCTCAGACTAGCCTGCTTCTTTCATGAGAGAGCAATGGGGAGGGGCAGGTACTTTGCCATAGAGAATCCACAGCCCTTAATATTTCAAAACAAGTAAAACTAAACACATCCACATTATCACAATGATTCTGACTGTGTCTCCATGGACCCAGAGGGACTGGAATCCATTGTATACAGCATGTGGGGACCTTGAGAAAGAATGTCAGCTTCCCAGCTCTGCCGGACACAGATGTCACATCTCTTTGGCACCCAATCAGACACTGGGAGGCACCCTTTGGGTACCACAGCCTTGCCTTCTACCCCTGGGTGCTCAGTATGTTTGTGGCTCTCCACTGTGGGCATGCTGTCCCCAGAGGGGATGGACTCCATGTAGAAAGTTGGCAGCAGAGGAAGTAACTGCTGCCCAGCCCAGCCCAGTCCAGTCTCCTTGTCCGTTCCCAGATTGGCTGACAGGCAGCACAGAACCCAGGAGGGAAAAGAGTCCAAGGATCATTGGAGGTCAAGTCATACTCGGTGACCTTGGATGGTGGCAAGGAGCTAGCTACAGGAGATGAATTGGTTCAGTCAGGTCAGGCACTGCTCATGTTGCTCCAGCTGGTGTGGACACCCTCAGTGAGACTAGCAGCTCCTGATGGGCCATCTTAGGGACACCGGATATGACTCCTCTTTTGTCTTGGATGATAACAGCCAAAATCCTTTTGAGTTCACAAGGCAAGGTCTGTCACATACACCCACGGCACCTCTAAGTCTGGACTCAGCACTCTGACCTTCAAGGTCCTTTGACAGTCCATTTCTGCTCACTCAGTGCTCTTCTGGTTCGTAAGTTAGAAGCATCCATCTCAAATGCCCAGGCTTGAGTGTTGTGCTCCACCAGCAGGGCTGGCTGAGAAACCTAAGATTCAGGGTTCTGTTCCCAGTGTGGAGTGTCTTGGAATTACATCGGCATCCACAATAACCAATCTTTGTCTTTTGAGTCCTCCATGGGAGAATGCCTTAGAGGACTCTTGGACCCTGGGGACAGTGTGTGTCCCACCTGTGTCTTCTCCTTGGTCTCAGCCAGTCAGTTTAGCGTTGGCCTGTGGGCTTCCCAGAGTGCTGCAGCTTGCAGCAGGCCGTCTGGACTCCTCCATGGGCGGGATTCCCTTGAGCACTGCTATGGTTTCAGTGCGGGTCCCCTGGAGTTCTGTGGTGGAAGCTTCGTCTCCACAGTTGATGTTGAGGAGGTAGAGCCTCTTTAGTGGAGGCCTCTAGGTGAAGTGGGTCAAGCCGCTGAGGATAGTGCCTTGAGAAAGGGTTGATGCTGGTCTCTAAGTGTAACTCAATTTTTCAAGAGTTATTCAGAGAGCAAACCCAGCCGGAGCACCTCTTCCTTCCTGTCCACTATGATTGTTCCCTCCATCTAACATATATTCCCACCACGATGCCCGCTGCCACACTGTATCGCAGCCTCACCAGGTGACACTATGCTTTTAAGAACTTTCAGCCTCCAAACCCTGATATCAAAAGAGATCTCTTTAGTTTATAAAGAATACAGACTCTGGCACTTTGTTACAGCAATGGAAAACTGAAGCTCTAACGTCAGCAGGCTTCTGCAAGGTCTTCGGCAAACCTGAAGTTTCTGAGACTCATCATTTTGCCAACTGAAGTCTCTGCTGTAGGAGGCTCAGCTTGGGGGTCTGGATCTGACCTCTTTCTGACATGGCCACTAGAGACATCCCTTTCAAAAAATCAACTCTTTGCATGCTGTGGGGGCTCTGATGGAAACCAGACACTTAATTCGGTGATGTCCTATGTGTCCATTCTATGATGAGACAGTTTGAACGCCATGACAAGCAGTGTCCAGCCAGCCTCACTCGGCGAATGGAAGGAACCAATTTCCCAAATTCACATGAACAAGAGAGTCTGGATCCATGAATCATTCGTTGTCCAGATAAGCAGAAAGGTGGCAGCACACAGAGCTCTGAGCTGGGCAGAGGTGTCGTCTTCTGTTCGTGGGCAGAGTTCAAGGCCATTCTTAGAGCTCACCCCATGTTACTCTTTGTGAAGCCCATTGTATTCTTATTAAACCAGCCATTTGTTTTGCCATGTAAACAACTAGAGTGGCAGGTTAAAGGAGTCCCTCTTTGGGGCCACAAAGCATAGATCAAATAAAGATAAACACCTGACAAACTGAGAACACCTCACCCAGACCACCAGGACTCTTGTATGGGGCCACGACAACACAACATCACTTTGACCCACCCCCAGCTTGACAGGCACAAAGCTATGCTACACGCTAGACAGAAGGCTATTGAGAGATGCTCTCACGTCTACAGAGAGCATGGCTACATCATCTGGGTACCCATACCCTCACCCTGGCAGATGGTCCCGTGAAACCAGCCATACTGCTTCTGGTCAATGAATGTGGCCAACATGAGCCACGTGGTGCCCCGTGGGCCTCCTACCATCTGATGACCACTCACAATAGCCACTCCAGGACCTGACAGTCCCTTGTGTCCTCTGGTCCATGCACCTCACAAAGGTTTTTTGGGTCACTGAAACTGGCTGCCCCCTCCCCGCAAAAGACTGTCTCTTCTCCTCCAGGCTCCTAACTGGAGGAATGGGCAGGGCCTGGCCACAGGCTTCACTTTCCTCCTAACAACCCAGTCAAGAGAGATGGAGCGCCAGGGGCTCAAGCTGACCTCTGGCTTGTTTTGATGAAAAGGTGTTTATCCCCCTACACTTGACCTCTGGATGTAAGGAGGGATGGCTGGCTGGGTAAAGGGGCAGGTTCTGTGCAGCTAGAGGGAGGAGCCTGTGAAGGGACCCTCCAGCCCCAGGAGCAGTGGTCACAAGTGGTCTTCTCTAGAACCAAGAGATGACACCCAGGGCAGCTCTCTCAAGTCACCACCAGGAGCCGGCCATGTGACCCTCTATTCTCACAGCCCAATAAGAACTAGGCATGACTCAGGATGCTACTGTCTGCTGTATCACAGGAACAAAAGTGTCTTTGTCCTAGATAGGAGAAGAGGAGGGATCATGTGGTACCTTCTCCTATTTATTTATTTATTTATTTATTTATTTATTTATTTATTTTTTATTTATTTAGGTTTTTCAAGACAGGGTTTCTCTGTGTAGTTTTGGAGCCTTTCCTGGAACTCACTCTGTAACCCAGGCTGGGCTCGAACTCACAGAGATCCGCCTGCCTCTGCCTCCTGGGATTAAAGCCGTGCACCACCACCACCCTAGCTGTCGAGCCAGCCAGGAGTCTCAGAAGTCTCTGGAGAACTCCCCTTGGTCTACCATTCAGCATTCAGGATCATCAGGAACCAACAGAGCTGGCACATCTGGATCTCTGGTCTTAAGGGCTCCCCCCCTCGGCCCCGCCTCAGAGGACGATCATAGGTAGGCGTGACAGTTATCAGAAGCCTCACTGGGGATAGTACTTCCAGGTCAAAGCTGGAACAGCTACCCACTACACTAGACCTTGGGACTTACGTCTATGTGTGCATGCATCTGTGTATGTCTGTGGTATATCTGTGTACATATATATTTGCAGTGTTTATGTATGTGTGCATGTGTAAATGTATGGAGCATGTATCTGTGCATATGTATTAGTGAGTCTCTATGCCTGTGTCTGTAGTGTGTTTGTATACATGTGTACTGTCTGTGTATATACCTGTGTATATATGTATATACCTGTGTAAACATATGAATATATGTATTATCTGTGTACATGTGCTAGTGTATATCCGTGCATATAAGAGTGTCTAGTGTGTACTTTTGCATTATATTCATGCATGTGGCATGTTTCAGTATACACTAGTGTAATGTTCAAGTTACATATGTGTGCCATGTACATACAAGTATGTGTAGTGTGTGTATGATCTTTGATGGGGCGGTCCACTGGTAGGTGGGCGGTCATAAAGGCACATTTCAGTCTGGTTGTAGGTGATGGTCACTGTCAAGCTGGTCATCTGCCCTTATCCTTGCTGAGGGTCCTCTCTCTCTCTCTCTCTCTCTCTCTCTCTCTCTCTCTCTCTGCTCGCTGTTCCTCATCTCTCCAGACTCTGGAAGTCAGAGGACCCATGGGATCACTAATGTTAATGAGCCCATAGTACAAGCTCTAGGCCTCACAGAAACCTGATGTTAACAGTGTTTGTGGTGGGCACTCTGGGCTCTGGCAGTCTCAATGTGACTTCAGAGTGGGTTGGCATGTGAGAAGTCGAGCATGGCCACTGACGCAGACCCACTTCATGACCTGAACTGGAAGGCTCGGGTGAGCTTCCTGGCTAACAGTGCTCCGTCCCTCTCTGTATCACGCACTGATGCTGGGAGATGAGGGAGCTGGTCACATGACTCCACTGGGAAGGATAAATAGGAACTTACACATGGCAACTCACGGACCCTGCCCAGCTGAGTTCAGTCTGGCCCCTTCCACTGCCGTAAAACACAACCCTGAACGGAACAGCTCTGCTGAATTCCAGTGAGTCCCTGGAGCGAAGGGTTAAACTGGAAGAGGCTCCTGGGACTTTGAGCCTGCAGCTGGTGTTAAGTGAGAGGGCTCTGGGGATCCCCAAACTTGGCATCAGAATTGTGGGTGCTCTTGGAGACCTCTGAATTGGCATCAGAAAACCAGGTGCTCTTGAGGACCTTTCGAGCCACAGTTGATGTCAGGAGTAAAGGTTCCAGGGAACCCAAACGTGCAGGTGGTGTCAGAGGTGAGGCTGGTCGGAGACTCTGACCTTCGCAGCTCCTCCCATCACAGCTGAGTGAGGCGCGCACCATGACCCTCAGCCCCAGCACTGTCTCAAGCCCCCTCCATCCGCAGAGCTCTACTTCCCCATGTGACTTTGAGCTTGTTGTGACATGTGACTTGTTGACCGGAGCTGCTCCTCAGTGTCATGGCTATTGCTTACCCAGGCCCTCATGTCTGTCTCTCACTCATTGCAGAAGCTTTTAGACCTGTCATCTCAGAGGCCTGTCCTGCTTTTTGTCATTGTCCCAAGCCAATGTCTTCTGGGTAGTCACAACACTGTCTGGCTTTAGGTTTATTTATCCATCACCTGTCTCCTACCCTACATCATCACCCTCTTGATCAGGACCACCTGTCTCCTGCCTCTCAGGCCTCATGTACCGCCGCTGGGCAGATTCCACATTCTCAGCAAGTTCTTCCCTATTGCAGAGCCAGTTCCCCACAGTAAGGCTGGAGACCCTCGTCCCTGGGTACCTTTGTACCAGCTGACAACAGGCTTAGGTGTGCCAGTCACTCGGCATGCCAGCTTGACTGTTTCGCCCAGCTCAGCGGTGCAATCAGCCAATTCCTCTTCAAAATCAGGGGGACCTGAGGATACATAAGGAGGTCTCCGTGTTATGTGTACAGCAGGTCAGGCCTATGGTCTTAATTGCATACACCCTGGCAGGTTTCCCAACCCAATGCTAGCCCTCCATGTCTCACAGTGTGGCTGTCCCAACTTAGTATCAAAGGTGAGTGAGGGAAATTGGATGCACAGTGGGAAGGGGTGGGACAGTGGTAAAAAAAAAAATGAAGAGTTTGGGAAGATTCCTCAGTGGGTAAAAGCACTTGCTATGCAAGCATGAGGACCTGAGTTTGAATCCCCATCATTCACGTGAGGTCACAGCCTCATGTGACTGTATCCCAGCATTGTGGAGGAAGAGACAAGCAGATCTCTGGAGCTCATTGGCCAGCCAGCCTCCTCCAAAAAAGTAAGCTCCAGATTCAGTGAGAAACCCTAACTCAAAGAAATAAGGCAGAAAGTGGGTGAGCAGAACCCCTGATATCCTGCTCCAGATCCAGCACATGTACACAGGCCCACATACCAACACACACATGTGTACATACATGTGTAAACACATGCATATACCACCAAAAGTTAATATTTTTTTTTCGAGACAGGGTTTCTCTCTGTAGTCCTAGCTGTCCTGGAACTCACTCTGTAGACCAGGCTGGCCTCGAACTCACAGAGATTCACCTGCTTCTGCCTCCCAAGTGCTAGGATTAAAGGTGTATGCCATCACCATCTAGCTAATTAATTTTTAAAAACATTGGATGGTATGTTTTTGTTCTGGATGAGGAAGGCTGATCCAGGGTGCAAGATTCCCCTACATCTTGCAGAATCCAGATGGATGTTCTGAGCTTGGGATCTCTGTGTGGGAGCTTCCTACCGTGTCCCCAAGTGTCCTCTCCCTGGTCAGGGGTAACCTGGATTTCCCTGTGAGAGTGCGGTTATTATACCCCACCCAGAGCCGACAGGACAGTGTGGATCCCTCTGCTCCCAAAAACACTCCCTCATGCCCAGAAGGCAAGGGCCAAGGCAGTGCCACCCAACTACCTGAGACTCAGGGTCTCCACCGCCTGGGTGCAGCCCAGCTGGACAACCAGGGTAAAGAAAGGGTCATGTCCCCATCCTATCCTGACCACGATGGCCCACCAAAGGACACTCACGCCACACAGGCTGGGCCAGGCGCTGCTGGATGCCACAGATCTCCTTCACCCATGAGTTCTTGATGATGACTGTCCGTGCCTGGAGCAGATACTTGCGCACAGAGTCCTCCCGTTCATGCCACACCTCAAAGGCACGGTCATCCCCCTCGACCTGGTCATTCAGGTCGATGCTACTCAGCTGTGGGGAGAGGATATCGGTAAGGAGGATGTGACCACCCTCAGATGATGTGGGGCCCAGGAGGGATACACTTAGGTTACCCTGGAACAGTGGCCGAGGGACTGGCCACCAACATGCACCCTGAAGCCTGAGAGGCAAACGGACCTCCACCCACGGCACATTCACTTGCCCTACAGAGCCCTTGGCAGCCCCTGCATACACAGACCTTCATCATGTTCCGGAACACATAGCTGAAGGTGTCCGTTCGAGAGTCTCTCCGGGGCTTGCAGATCACCAGATGGTTTCGGAAGAGGAAGACATGCCGGTTGTGGCCCTTCCAAGGCATCCGGGCCCCTGGTGCCCCCTCCCACACTATGAAGTGGCCCTGGAGGTGTGAATGGGCTCTGGTTAACCAAGCCTCCCCCATGGATGCGGCTCCCACTGACAGCCACATATCCAGCTCCCCACCAAAGTCATGCGGTCATCCACATGGAGCTCCCACCTCCAGAAGCCTCCTACAGTACCCCACCCTCAGTATCCACAGCCCCACCTGGCGGATAGGTTCTCCCAGGGCCTCCAGGGTTCCTGGGTAGTTCTCCATGAGTGACACATGCAGCTTATTCTCGGCACGCTGAGGCAGGGCGGACACCACAGCATAGGCCTGCTCCAGCAGCGCGCAGTTCTGCCGGTTGCGGGCCTTGTTGCGGATTAACTCCTGGGGTGAGAGCCAAGAGTCACGGATCCAGGATGCTCTGAACCCAAGAATCCCCTCTCCCCCAACAGGTACAGCCTGCACAGAGGAGGCTGGAGCAAGTCACCTTCAGCAAGGCCTGGTATTTCTGCACCCGCTCCACCGGCTGCTCCAGGTAGTGCTGAAGTGGAGGTGGGGGTGGCTGCGTGGGGTCCTTGGCTGACAATGTCTCTTCCGCATATTTCTGTAGGAACCACAAAAGTGGTTTTGTGCATGCACGAATGCATGGTCCCTTGGTGACTAGAGTCACTCCAGGAGTGTCACAGGCACAGCCCTGAACCACCCGGGCATGGCTATGCCCCCTGAGAGCTAGAGGATGATACCAAGGGTGCCAACACACACAGCCCACACAAGGGACACTGGGTCACCATCTCACTGGTGGTAGCACGGGGTTTGGGCAGCTTAAGTAACAGCCGAGGTGTACAGAGCTGTGGTTATTCCTGTTGCATTTCCCACTGAGCCAGGGCTCAGGCAGGTGGTGGGCATGCAGTGATGTGGGTTAAGGAAGATGAACTTGGGCTGGCCACGTGGACCAGTGGAGCTGCACCTCAGAGGGCATCTGGGCAACAACTAGGGTCTAGGAGCAAGCAGGGTGGGTGGGGCTTGTGACGGGCAGGAAGCACCTTGTAGAACTCCTGGACCGGGGTGCTGACAACCACTGACTCAGCTTGCACGCGGCCCACCAGGAATTCAAGGTACTTCTCAAAGGCCTCCTGGTTCTTGATGAAGCACATGGCCACATCGTCATCAGTGTCACAGGACTGCAGCTCCTTCAAGAAGCTGCCACAAAGGGGACAGTGTCAGCACCTCCCTCCACCGACCAGCTCCAGACCGATCCTAACTAATCAGGGCCTGAGCCCTGTGATAGAGTATGTTGTTATGTGTGCAAGAAGTGCATGGTTGTGTGCCCATCCGCCCACGTACAAGTACGACATATACTATGTGTGCATATATACAAGAGCATTCATATGTGGGTGCATATGTATGTAAGTTTCTTAAAAGCACGTATGCATATACACATAAACATGCACAGGTGTGAACACATAGCTGTACAAACACTGTATATGTACAATGTAGTGTGCTCATGTGTACTTGTATGTCTTGTGTGACAGTGCCCATGCATAGAAACCCATATGTGTGTACACGTTAGCATGTGAGGTGTATACATGTTACTGGATATGAAATGTTATGTCTCTCCATGAGCAGGGATGTAAGTATGAATGTGCATATGTATGCAAATATGCACATACACATCAAGCACATGAGCATGCACAGTGTGGCAGCTATGCATACACACATGTATATACACACGTGCGTATGCCTGCACATGAGAGTCTACATGCACAGTGCACATACTTATCAGGCATATTGCAGGCTTTACCCTGCATAAGCCAGATACACGGTAAGGGAAGGTCTGCCTTGTGACAGACACACTAGCACAGGCTCGCCCCTTCCTCAGTTCCTGCACACCCGCCATGAGGCCTGGCCTGCAAGTAGGGGCCGTGTGCTCACATACACGTGTGCATGCATGCAGCCCCACCCTCCCACCTGCTGTGGAAACGGCTGATGTCCTGCACGTTGCGGAAGATGACTGTCTTCTGGCTGGCCACGGCTGTAGGCACACGGGGAGATCGGTCCAGGTGCTTCATGTGGTGACTTTCCAAGAACTGCAGCTCACCCACAAAAGCCTGCTCTGAACTCAGCAACTCCTGGATGACAGAGCTGGCAGGAAGAGAAGCCATTAGGGGGTACTCGGGGCGCCAGTGGCCACAGGCTCCTGCCCTTTTCACGGCCCTGGGAACAGCATTGTTACAGGACTGTTTACTCTCTCAGGTCCCCCATTCCCTCAACTTCTTGCTGCCAGCATCCCACTGACTACTTTCAGAGAGGGGATGAGGAGTCCCTGGGAGGAGCCACTCCTCCACATAACTGCCCCCGCCCCCGACAAGGAAGTAACCTGGCACAGCCCACATGAGCCCACCGCTGCAGGAATCAGTGTCAAACTGGTGCCCACTCTCTTCTCTGCCTCCACCCATCCCTGACACAGAGCAGGCATTCACAGGCCCCCATATAAAAGCAGCAGGTCAGAGCTCCATTCGGACCCTAAAAGAAGGCAGGCAACAGGTCTCCGTGAGCAGCGGGCCAGCTGGGGAAAGCTCTACCAGAAACTCACCTCAGCCTCATTCTATACTCATCCTCAGACACAGCCTCCCCAGGGAACTCAGGGGCCTCCGTGGGCCCCCACTCAGGAGACAGCTGGTGAGAAACAGGCATCTGTCAGAGGAGGGCTGAGCCCTGGCTCCGCCCCTATGGAGGCGGGGGGCTCCTATCCTCCAAATGGAAAACACAGTGCCAGAATCCTCTGGGCCGGTGACCTTAAGACCCTCTCCCCTGAGCCCCCCCAGCCAAGTACCTTGAGCCTCTTGTCCAGGTAGGCAGGTGACACCCAGCCCTGCCTAGAAGGGCTGGATTTGGTGGGCTTGGTGCGTACAAGCCAGCGCAGGGGATGGGCTGAATCCAGGACCTCCACATACTGGCCTTCTCTCAGGATGATGGCGTCCTGCTCAGCCCCCAGCGGCAGATAGTCGGCTGTGACCACATATATGTCAAAGATCTGGTTGGGCAGGGAGAGGAAATGAGCTGGGGGATAGAGCCGGCCTGTCAGGGCCCCCAGCAGCCACCAGAGAAGGGCAGATGAGAAGCCCCCAAAACCCTGGGAAAGAGGCTGAGTCGGGAGACCCAAGAGGGTATCAGCCAAGCCTGTCAAGTCCCCGAATGCAGAACAGGGGACTTGGGGACATTGGGCGCAGCTACTGGCTCCCAATCCCACACAAACGGTAGGAATGTGGATAGTCTCCCTTGGCTCCCCGCAAAAGAAAGCACTACACCCTGGGGCCTCTAGTTGGCGCTGTCTATACTACTTGTTGGCATCTCATTGCGTGTCCACCTGCCGCCTGGGACCTAACAGGGTACCTGCTACAGCAGAGGGAGGGGCAGGATGGGAGAAGAGCGGGAGGACTCAGAAGAAGCACTCTCCAGGAATCCCCGGGGAATGGACCTAGCTCCTCACCAGTTCCTGCCTGCGGTATGTCTTGGGAGCAGAAGGCAGACACCGCCCGCCCTCCAGCCAAGAGCTGGTCTCCTGATGGCCTGCGTGGTGCACCCACTTGCCAAGACCTCCCTGGGATTCTGCCCCTGTACCCCTCATTCCTCTGTCTTCTCTCCAGGAGCCCCAGAATGTTCCCCCAGGGTCCTGGCCCGCCTACCTCACCACGGGAGTCCCCATCCTCTGACTCTGAAGAGGATTCTTGGACACTGGAGGAAGGGCGAGACCGGCCATGCCGAGGAGAAGCAGATGGTGTCTTGGACTCCTCATCGCTGTCGCCTCCCGGCACCTGGAGCTTGGCTGGATGGGCACAAGGGTTGTGATGCCCCCAGTAGCCGGGCAGTTTCTAGATCATGGAGGCAGGAGAACCTCTGCTGCCCCTGCACAAGTGCACTTGGCCCCACCACCCCCTCGGGACACACACTAGCGCCTCACCCTGTGAGATCTTGGCTGATACCATCTCAGTGATCTGTGAGGTGAGTTTCTGCAGGAACTCTTCTGTGCCCACCTCAGCGAGGGACAGGTGACCGTGGGCCTCGTCAGCTACCAGGGACTCCCCTGGGGTGGCAAAAGTGACCCTCAATCAACCGTCCTCTCCCAGATGTCTACTGAGTACTCCCTACACTCCAGGCTCATCTTTAGCCCCGAGGAATGCCAGGCACACAAGACCAGGCTTCCTAATGGTGCTAGGGTCTGGAAAGGAGACCAGCCTTGAGGACAGAGGTGTTGAGGTTGGCCATATGAAGTCACAGAAGGTTTGCTGTGGTCTGAGCCAAGAGGTAGCCAGTGTGGTTGAGAACGAAAGGAAACAAGTCCAGAGGGAGGGGACACAGTAGATGCAGCTGAGGAACACTGGGGGTGGCTAAGGATCAGCAGGGTCCCCACTGGGCAGTCAAGGGACAGCAGCCGATCGGGGGACATGGACAGCACAGCCAAGGTCCAGACAGTTACTAGGGAGCCGCAGGCACAGTTAAACAGCAGGCAGCCTATGGACGGTGGGTCCACCGGCAGCAGGTGGCCAGCATGGCTACAGGGTAGAGGGTGAACAGAAGAGACAAAGCTGCAGAGGGTTATCAGACCTCGGTTATCAGACTGTGGAGGACCTGGATTATGGCTCACGCCACCTCTGCTCCTGGTACCTGGCTTGCTGGCCTCCACAGCCCGCTGCACGTGAGCTCTGCATCTAGGCGAGGCTTCCCTTGGGGTCCCCTAGGCTCCCAGATCCACAGAGGTCATAAATGCCTCTGACTCCAACCCGAGCTCTGCCCATGGGAGTGAAGAGACCCCTAACCCAGCACCGTGGCCAGCAGCTTCCTATTCCCCTGGCCTGGCTCGGGGTAAAGGGTGCTCAGCATCCCCATCCCACCTGTACCTCTCCTTTGTGCAGCAAGATCAGCAAAACCCGCAGATTCCACCATCTGGGCTGAGACAACTTGGCTTGTCCTGTGGAGACAGGGGCATCCTGAGAGGCCTGAGGTCGGAGCTACCACCACCTTCCACCTTCCCATCCATCCTGGGGCTCCTGCTAGGAAGAGGGTCTGGAGGCAAGGGTCTAGGACACCAGTCATCATCTCCACATCAGAGGGATCCTGGGAAACCCTCATTCTATACTGGGGAAACTGAGGCATGGGAGGGAAAGGGGCAGGCCCAAGTACACAGCCTGTGCAAGCCAGAAGTGGTCTATTTGCAGGATAGGGAGGTCCCCGCGGGCACCACAGCTGTCCTGTGTCCAGTTCCCAGACCTAGTCTGTGATCTTGGCCTGGGGCCTCTGGATAGCATCCACTCACCCTTGCAAGAAGGAAGAAATGAGAGCCTCCTTCACTTGCTCCTGCTCTTCCTCTTTGGCCACTGTTGAGAGAGTGGAGAGCCATCAGCATGAGCTCCTGGACCCTGACGCTTCAGGTTCAGATACTCAGGATACGTGAGCTGTCCCAGGATCCTGGACTCTGTCCTCTGAGCCCTGAGCAGGGACTGAAATGGTACTCCCCTGCTCCTGACCATGGTCACCTCAATGGTAACCAAGAACGTGAGTCTACCCTCAGAGTGCCAGCTCACAGGGGGGTTGAGTAAGGCCCTGGAGCAAGCAGTTCAGCTCACCCTAGAGACCTCCCCCTCCCCACATACAGAGCAGGGTGAGTGCTGGACCTGAGAGACTCTGAAGCCCCACACCAAACTCCCCTGCACCCATGAGGCTCTGGAGGTTTCCTGATACTGTGGGAGTAAGAAACACAAATGTTGAAGATCAACATGGCCCCCTAGGGAGTCCCTGAGTCTGCACTGTCCTGCTCAGGTGCCCCTCCTGTTCACATGCACCTGCCTTACCCCCGACCCTTCACTCACAGCCAGAGACGTGCAGGCTGGCCGAGCAGAGCGCCTGGCCAGCAGCGTTGGTGGTGATGCATGTGTAGGTGCCCTGGTGCTGTCGGCCCACGTCCAGCAGGACCAGGCTATGCTGCTTGCCAGAGCTGGCCATGGTGTAGCCAGGGGTATCGGGACCAATCCACAGCACTCCTTTCTCTGCCTCCTCCTTGAGCCAATGCACAGTGGGGGCCGGATGTCCTAAGGGACAGAGGACAGTGAGTCCATCCCTGACAGAGATAGAACACCACCAGGAACCCTCACCCAGGGCCAGAGTATTGTGTGTGGCCATCAGTCTCTCCATAAGAGTCGTCTCACCTTCCACCTTCACTGAAAAGGTGATGCTGGAACCCCTCTTCACTTTCTTGGGGGTGAACTTCTCCAGGATCCGGGGTGGCACCAGCCGCTCATGCACATCTGGAATGACACAGCCAACCCACAGGGACCCCCTGACATAAAAAACAACCCACCCCAGTATCCTAATCCCAGAGGATCCCCTGAAACCTATGCCCACTGGCCATCCACACTCCATGGCAGCCAACCCCAGGTCCATCCATTCTGGCTTCCTGCCCATGGTCTGCCACCCACTCGTGCCCATCTGGGGCTATCTCACCTGGTGCTGGCTTCTCTTCTGGTTCACTGGGACCTGAAAACACAGACGGAGTCAGACACTCAACACTCATAGGTGCTCTGTCCTGGTAGCCCCCACTGCCAGGGCAAAGATAGCCAAACCTCTTGAAACTTCAGTCGGAGAGCTACGGAACTCACTACTCAGCATGAGGATGGCCACAGGCCACATAGACCTGATAGATGACATACTGCTACCCATTCTTGTTACCCCCAGCCTCCCCAGACCTGTGGCCTTGATCTGCAACCAAAGGCATGGGCATGTGCACAACCCAGCTGCTTAGGGAACAACATCTTCCAAGCTCTGGCAGAAGAGGCCACAGGAAGCACTGGGTCCCTCATAGCAAGATAGGTTTGGTTCAAGTTTGGAATTCGCTTCCCATGTTCAGGAAGAAGGAGCCTCAAGGCCACCATGGTCACCTGTTCCCTGCAGGGCTGACCTCCAGCTACCTGAGTCTCTGTTCACTGGAGCAATGACCACAGAGCCTTGGCCTCAAGTCTGACAGGGCTTGCAAGTCAGCTCTGTCCAGTCTTCCGGGGCACCCACCTCGGACCAGCAACCGGGCCGATGAATAGGCAGCACCCACAGCATTGCTGATGTAGGCTGCATACTGGCCGCTGTCCTCCGGGGTGACTGAGACAATCTCCAGGGTATGCAGGGTCTTCTTGTCAGTCATGCGGATGTGGGCAGATGTGGTCAGGGGCCGGCCATCTTTGAACCAGTACAGTTTGGGGGCTGGATAGCCTGAGGACACAAAGGCAGGTGGTCGATGATGACAGAAGACCCAGAGCAGAGGTCCCTCAGAGACCAAAGGGTGCTGGCCTCCTTATCCAGAAAGGACTCACACATACCCACCCAAACACTGCTGGCTGGGGTCCCCTCCCGACTGTGGCTGGTAGGATTGGCCTCTGTCCAGTGAGACAGTGATGCTTCCTCACCAGCTCCTTACCTTTCACCTTGAGCTGGAATTTGGCCAGGCGTGTGCCAGGGGCCACTTGGAGGTCTTTCAGCTCCTCCAACACCTGGGGAAGCTGCCCCTCATCTGACTCGGTTCCCTCTTGCTCCCGGCTGTCAGGAAGGACAAACAAGGGAACGCCCATAAAGCAACAAGTAAGAAGGTTCAAGGCAGGAGGGCCACGGGAGTGCGGTCAGCCATGGAGGGATGCTGAAGTTTCCTGAACTGAGGGACAGAGGAAGCAAAGCCACCGGGGCCTGGTAGAAGTCCCCAAGATTTGTCTTGTCAATCCAAGTACCCTAACCCCCTGCCCCAGATAGCAGGGCATGGTTGCCTCCTCAGAGGCAACCCTGGGAGAGTCAGTCACTGGACCTTTCCATCTCTGAGGGACCCCACCTGGACAGGTATCCCTGGGCGCTGAAGTATGATGAGGTCTCAGTAGCGTCTGCTGCGGTATCATAGTCTGTGCTGGTCACTGGAGAGGAAAGGGTGATTCAGGGACAAGGTCTAAAACACATGCACTGGGCCACTACCTTGGCCCTGTGAGGCTCTGATCATGCAGCCTTGAGGGGAGCTACCTGCACTCAGCATGGAGAAGGGCAGCAGCTTCCTGCACCCACCCTCCCTGCCCCAGCCCGTGACCGGGCAACACTTCCAGGCTATAACTAACTGCAGGCCTCTATAACTAACTAACTGTGTGGTGTCACACAATTTGCAGTCTTCGTGAATTGCAGCAGCTCGGGCAGCACCTTCCAGTTCCATCTTACACCACCACGAGGGGTTAAAGAGATACTGGCCTCGAAACCAACAGCTGAGGACTACCCATCAGGATATAGCAGGAGAGACTAGATCTCTCTGCTGTATGCTGTCACACATCCAGCGTTTGTGTCCCACAAATACACGTGTTAAAACATTAATCTTGGGCTGGCCAGATGGCTCGGCAGGTAAAGGTGCTTGCTACCAAGCCTAGCGACCTGAGTCCAATCCTTGGAAGCCACATGGTAGAAGGAGAGAACCGACTCTCACGAATTGTCCTCTGAACGCCATACAAGTGTCATGGTACACACGCAGACACACACACACACACACACACACACACACACACACACAAATGTAAAAAGAAAATCATCAGAGTGGTATTGGTATTAGGAGGCAGAGTCTTCTGGAGGTGGTCAGACCACACCCAGGCCACCCTCACCCAGCTCAGGCCAGCACTCACGCTCCACACGAAGCTCCGCCTTGGTGGAGGAGACTCCCACGCTGTTCTCCGCCAGGCAGCGGTAGACACCCATGTCTGCTGGCACCACCGCCGTGATGATGAGCTGGTGCCCGCCCTGTTGGTCCTCATTGATCATGTAATGGTCATCCTCCTCCAGCAGCTTCCCGTCCTTGAACCAGCGCACACTGGGCACAGGCTGGCCCGTCACCACGCAGTTGAAGCTCATGGGGTAGCCATCCTGCACTTCTTGGTTCTGCAGCTCGGTCAGGAACACTGGGGCTGGCACAGGCAGGTAGAGGGTACAACGTTAACCCTGGGATGCCCATCATACCCAGATACCACGTACACGCAGGTTGCCACCAGAAGGTGGTGTGACACAGCAGCCTTTCCTATAAGGGGTTCCCCAAACTCCACAGCTAGACGCCCCGAGCTTCTCTCCTTCCCTATTCTCTTAAGAATTCTCTCTTGGTTCCCAATGAGGCAGAGGAGTGCAGAACTGGAAAGGACAGACAGAAAAGGATGTACAGGCTGGAAGTTTAAGCCCCAGGTACCCCCAAACTGGGGAGAAGTCTCAAGACACAGCCCTGAGGGTCCTTCAGGTGACCCAGGAGAGACTCAAGTGAGCAGTGAGGTTGTTTTACTTTCAGTAGCTGACATGGAAACTACCACAAGGAACGGACCTCAACATGCACTGCTAGGGAAAGACAAAGCTGAGGTTCACAACCAGCTGTTTAACCTTAAAGTCAGGGCTTTGCCATGCTCCTCTCAACCCCCACAGGCTGGGGGACAACCAGCCAGAGCTCTCTTCTGGTTCTGCCTCAGTCAGCCTCCATCCTCTTCTCCCTCTGCCCTACCTCAGGCCAGGCTCCGCCACCCCGCACCCCAGCCGCTGTAGCCCACGGACTCACCAGCATCTGAAGTCTGCAGGCCAGGGGTCTTTGCTAGCGGCGCCGCAGGGGTGACGGTGGGAGCCACCTTGCCAATGCGCATCTCCACGCCCCGGGGTCCCTGCTCCCCCAGGCTGATCTCCACCCCGATGCCCATGGTGGCAAACATGTCACGGAAGCAGGTGACTGCTCGGCGGGCCTCCTCAAGTGCCTCAAAGCGGATGCACACAAAGTTCTCGTCCTCTCGGTATGTCTGCCAGTCTGCAGGCTCCTCTGGCTCCGCAGGGCCTTCATCGGCGCTGAGGAAGAGTTCCTCCTCTGAAAGCTCGGCTGGGCTCTTGGTACGGAAGAGCCTGTGCAGGCGCCGCGCGGCCCGGCGGAAGGCGTCGTCCAGCTCGCCCCCTGAGGAGCTCTCAGCCTCACTCTCTGTCCCACTGACCACCACACAGGCGCTGTGGCTCACACGGCCGAACTTGGTGCTCACCTGACAGGTGTAACGGCCAGTGTCAGCGGGGCCCAGGCCAGTGACCAGCAGAGAGCAGGTACCGTCCTTGAGCTGGTCTATGTGGTAGTGCCGCCCGTCGGTCAACTCTTTGCCATCCTTCAGCCAGCAGGCCCGCATGTCAGCCTTGCTGGCCACCACGCACTCCAGTCGCAGCACATCCCCAGCCTGTGCCTCCGTGTCCCCAAATGTCCGGGAGAACACAGGCCCTTCCTGCTGCTTTATCTCCTTCCGCACTTTGTAGCCCTTAAAGGCAGCCTGGATCTTCACAGCCGCCTTGTCCAGGGACGGATCCTTCAGGTCGGCTGCACTCAAGTCTCCCGGCAGCGGGCACATGGGCACTACTTGCTCCTGCTGCTTTTGTGGCTTCACAGAGGTGGCCACCTGGGCCCCATGCTGTGGACACAGGATGTGAGGTCAGAGCAAGGCTGGGAAATTAAGACCAACAACACTCCAGGCCCAGTACCACTCCAGCACTCTATCTGTCTCCAGCTCAGTGGCTGCCCAGGCGCTTGCTGGAGCCCTGCTACTTCTGCTCCCCGAAGCAAAGGCTCATCCTAGAAATCACAGTATGCAGTGGCCCAGATGGGGACCAACAGCATTTTGGGGAACACCAGAAAGGCCAGGCCCATCTCTTCAGGGAAAAAGCTGTAACTGTTTAGTAGGTAAGTGGGGGGGAAGTGTATGGAAAATGCAAGAAAAAAAAATAGGCAGGCAGGTGGTTGTGTGGTTGAATGGGTAGTGGAAGGATGGATGGTTGGAGGGAGGGATAGTTGGGTAGATGGTGGATACATAAGTCAGCAGAAAAGTAAATGAAGAGGTGAGCAAATAGAGGAATAATGAGCGAAGGAATGGTGAGTGGGGGGATGATGGATGGACAGATGAGTGAAGAAACAAGTGGATGTTGGATGAGTGGGCAATGAAGGGAGCCTGGGTAAACAGATGGGAAACTAAATGGATAAACTGGAAAATGAGTACAGGAGGTGTGGACGGTAGATTCGTGGGCAGGTGGGTGGAGACAGGTTGGTGGAAACGTGGCCAAACAATTCAACAGGTACAGGAGTGACGGATGGTGGGCAGATGAGTGGATGAATTACAAATAATGGACAAACAGGCAGATGGATGGAGAGATGTACAGAAGGACGGTTGGATGGGTAGAGAGAGTGATATACAAATGGAAGGATGGGGAGTAGATAATGAAGAGATGAGCAGATGGATAGACGCAAGGGTAGGTGGAGAGTGAATGGTACATGAATCAATGGATGTTGGATGGCACAATTATGCACATATGGGTAGGTGGTATTGAGATGGATGAATGGATGGATAAGTTATGGGATTAAGGCATAGAAGTGGATGTTGAAGATCTGAGACACACACACACACACCCCGCCAGCCCTCTCCTTGCAGGCCAACTAGGAGGTTCACCTTGCTGGCCAGGGGTGAGATCCCAGGACCCCCGGCCTTCTTGAGGTAGGTAACTAGGGAAGGGGTGCCAGCCCGGGACTCGTCGTCAGAGCTGGTGTGTGACAGGTCAGCCTCTCCTGTGCGTGCTAGCTCATCGGCTGTGGAGTAACCCTCAGAGAGGTCAGGGGCTGTCTCTTCCGCCTCCTGCCGCAGATGTTGCACACGGCTGTCTTCCTCAGGCAGTTCACTGATGGAGTCCAGAGTGGGCTCCCGACTCATGCGGCGCTTCCGGGCAAGGGCCTCCCAGAGCAGATGCAGGTCACCCTCCTGGGCTGCCTCTGGAGGCAGGCTGGGTTGCGAGGGGACCTCATCCCCAGAGCCTGAGGTCATCACCACTAAGGAGGGCAACAGAGCAGTCAGTGGGTGAGGTCAGACAGAGCTGCAACTCCATGCCTGCCTTTGCTGCTGGCTGGGATATGGCATGGCTGTGGTCTTCCGGACCTCTGCTCTCTGTCTTGCACCAGGAACCTTTATCTGTTCCGAGATGCTCCAAGCCTCAGTTCCCCACCCTCATTTTTGCTCCCTCCCCCCCCCCAGTCTATCTCCTGACAGGGGCACATGGTAACTCAAACCAGAACAGAAAATAGCTCAGCAAAGTGAAATTAAGTGTATTTCCACCTGTTCAGCCCTGCTGCTGGTACAGGAGCCCAGGCTCACAGAGACATTAGCACGGCACAGAGAGGACGTGCTGACACTGTGGCAGGCTCAGGAAGCAAGAGGAGGAGACCCCAGTGTGGCACGTGGCTCCGAACACAGTGGGTGGAGGAGGTACTCAGAGCACAGAGGGGCTCTGGGCAGGAGGGCTGGGTTGGGGGATGGGCTCAGCACAATGGGGAGGTCTGGGAGCATGGGACAAGGGACATGAGACTCAGTGTGGGTAGGACCTCAGGCACAGGGAAGCAGGAAAGGATTAAGAGCGGGAGAGGGTCAACGTGTCTGGGGGTACTAAGAGTGCAGAGGGAGCCTCTCAGGGATGACGCTCAGAGGGCGGGGTGTGCCACAGTGCAGACAGTATTCAGGGTGGGGGCAGGGTTGGGGTGCCTTGGAAGGCAGAGTGGATGGAGAGGAAGACATGCTCAGAGTACAAGTAGCTTCAGAAGAGGTCTCAGAACTCCTGTGGGCAGGGGTCCCAGGACTTAAGAAATCCACCACCAATCCTACTCGGGAACAAGAGGCTGGCCTACAGCACAGTTCAGTTACATGAGACCTGCCTCACCTGGCCAAGCCTTGGTTTCTCTGCACATCACGTGGAGTCTTGGAAAGGACTCTCAGCCTTGTGGCCAGAGCACATCAAGAAGAAAAACCAAATCAACCCTTCCCCACTCCCACAGCATCTGACTCCAGAGGCCAGACTCACCATTAAAAGTGGCAGCCCCTGAGGAGGGCGGGCCCCGGGCGGGACAACAGCGGTACTCCCCTTGGTCATCCGTCCTAAAGCCCTTGATCACCAGCATCTGCCGCTGACCCTGAGAGAGGACCTCAAAGTGTCCGCCGGGCTGGATGCGCTCTGTTCCCTTGTGCCAGATGACCTCACCAGCCTCAGCTGCCACTTCCAACTCCAGACACACGTCCTCACCAACTACTGCCTGCCTTGTCTCCGGGGCTGGGGGCTGGGTTGAAGTTGGGGTTGGGGCTGCGGTTGGGGCTTTGGCTGGGGTTGGGGTTGGGGCTTTGGCTGGGGTTGGGGATGGGGCTTTGGCTGGGGTTGGGGTTGGGGCTTTGGCTGGGGCTGGGGCTGGGGTTGGGGCTGGGACTGGTTCAGGTTCCGTTGGCTCTGCTGAAAAACAGTGTCCACAGAGGATAAGCCGCATCAGCCATGATGGATCCCAGGGTCACTGCCCAACCCTAAAGAGCTCCCTCCCTCCCTTGTTCAGTCGGGCACTCTCATGGACTGAGAGCAGTGACTCACCTAGCTTGACCATCTGGGGCAGATGTACAGGCTCCCCAGCACCTGCTGGACCTACGGCTGCCACTCGGAAGCGATAGGTCTCCCCAGGGACCAGGCCATCCACCACACACTCTGGCCCAGGTACCAGCTCATGGCACAACTGCCACTGGCCGGTGGATGCCTCCTTCATCTCCACGCGATAGCCACAAAGACCGCCGCCACCATCACTCATGGGAGCCACCCAGGATAGGGTCACAGAACGGCCACTACGACCCACCACCTCAGCATCTTCAGGGGGGTCAGGGAGGACTGCATGGAAGAGGGCAGATTGGCACACACACTGGGTCCTGACATCCTTCCAGAAGTCAGTGAGGTCCAATACTGGACACGGCATACACTTCGGGGTAGACTCCCTGATGAGTCCTGTTGGCCCCTGAAGCCAGTGGTCCAGACTGTCATGGGGAGCGAGGGATGCTGCTGAAGCCTCCATGGGGTTGTGTTTGCTCATCTTGGCACTCACCCCACTAAGGTCAGGCACTGGGACTGGAGGACCTCATTTCTCTTGGCCCGTCCCCCAAGAGCCGGGCTTAGATATGCACTAGGCAAAGAGAAAAGGACAGAGCACGCTCTCAAGGGACTCTAGCCCCAGGGAGTGCTCTCGGACCTGCAGCAGGAGCTACTGGAGTCACCGTCCTCAGGCTCTTGGGGTCTAGTGGAACTGCACAGAAGCCAGCTCTGAACGATCACCCATCTGAGTCAAAGTGGAAGGGGGTGGGGGGTGGGGGGGTGTGACCCAGGGGAGGGGCCTCTGCCACCCACTCACCCAGCACAGAGAGGCGTGCAGAGGCCACGGCATCACGGGCTGCAAATGTGACCTCTCCTGTGTGTTGGGGCTGGGCATTGCTCAGCGTCAGGGCGTGGTGGCTGCCATCTGCGGTGACCTTCCAGTCAGTGTCGTCAGGCTGGATGGCAGCCCCATTGATGTACCACGTAGCCTCGCCGACAGGCACCGCCTCACTTAGTGTGCACGTGAAGGAGGCCTGCATACCAGCTCTCACGGATGCATCTCGTGGGGGCTCTAGGACCTCCAAGCGCCAGCCTGTGGGGAGCAGGATGGATGAGCACTGGTGGGCGGGGGGGGGGGGGGTGCGGAAGGGAAGTGCAAGGCCCCTGGCCCTTACAAAGCCTCCCTCAACCTAGCCTCAAGTCCTCAAGGTGGAGGTTTCTCAGACTGACTCACCTAACTCTCCTGGCCCAGGAAGGCCTCGTGTTGGGGAGTCTAGAAGGCCAACAACCCTCACCTACAGTCCCACTCCCACAGTTCTGCTAGCCCACCAGGACCTCTAGTGGATGAGTCCTCAGAGATTTCAGGGAGGTCCGGTGGGAGGGTGTCTTGGGGATACCTTCCTTTTTGCCTCCCCATTTCCTGTCCCACTCCCCAGCCCAGTGCCTCTAAATCCCTGTAGACCATGGAGGTCCAGCCACCTATGGGAAGCGTCTGGAGATCTGACACCCACCAACTCTCCCAGGCAAGTACAGCCTTTGTTGGAAGGGGTCTTAGAGATGCCACCCTTCTCAGTGGTGTCCCCACCCCTGAAGAGTGGCAGCTCCCACCATCCCAGACCCCAGTCCTTCCACTGAGGTCGCAGCACAGTTTGGAAGGTGGAAGGGACTCCAGTCCAACACCCTCCCGTCCTGCACGGGCTTGGATAGAGAGAGCTCAGGGGATGCCACCTTCTTACACAACCCCCTTCCCTCCCACCTCTGCTCGAAGCTCAGCCTCCTCTGGAAGAGTCCCATCCCATCCACCCAAGCACAACCCCCTCCCTCAGCTTGGCACCTCTCACAGTGAGGAATGCAGATGTGACCACATCCCCTGCCAGGAAGGTCACTCGGCAGCTGTCCTGAGGCTTCAGGTTTTTGAGCAGCAGCAAGTGCCGCAGGCCATTCTCAAAGTAGACCATCTCCACGTTTTCCGAGGTGTGCACAGGCTCATCATCCAAGAGCCAGGTGTGGGCAGCCACCTCAGGCTGGGACAGCTGGCACTCGAACAGAGCTTCACCGCCCTCCAGGGCATCCACGTTCTCCAGGCCACGCACCACTGTGTTCTTGGCTGTGGACAAAGCAGAGTTCAGGGTTGTGTAGCTCCGGCAATCCTTCACTACTGTCTCTTGCAAGAACCCCCCGCTCCCACCCCAAAGTATAAAGGGCTAAACAGAACAGGACCCCAGAAGCCACTGCGGAGGATGGCACTCAGGGTCCACTGGAGGAGGTGTGGTTGCCCAGCCCCACCCATCCCATCACCCTCTCCAGAGGCTTCACATTAGCATTGGTCTCTATGAGGCTGAGGGGCATCCTGTGTCTCACGGATGAGAAACTTCATAGGTATTCACAGACCAGAACCTCACAAGCCCACACTCCAGCCCACTGGAGATGCAGAGCTGTGTCCTTTCCCACAATGGTGCCTGCAGCCTCAAGATGCGGCCCACACCCTTTTCCCAAGTCCCCCAACTAGTATTGCTAGACCTGTTCCGACACCTGGGATGCTATCTTCCAATTTGTATCGACTGGAGACCTCCCAAGTCTGTACCCTTCCCTTCTCCCCTCTTTCCAGTTATCTTAGCTGCTGTTTCTCATAAAAGCCACAAGCTCACGAGACTGTGTCTTAACCCAGGTATAGCTCTGGGTTGCCACCCACATAGGTGTTCTCACTGCATAGGTCACCTGCGTTGCAAGGCTGGCGGTCATGGCCTGCCTCTCTACCATGATCATGTCAGGCCTGCCTGCATGTGGCCTCACCTTGCACTTGGAGCAGTGCCACAACTCGAGTGCCTGCGGCCTCACAAGAGTAGATGCCGCTGTCACAGGGCAGGGCCGGCCTGAGGGTCAGCCTGGCTACGGTCCAGTCCTGCTCTATGATGACACGGTTCCCATCTGTGCACACCTCCCGCTCGTTCATCTTCCACACGGCCTGCACGGGCCTCGAGTACTGGCAGAGGAGCTCAGCCGAGCCACCCTCCTCCACCACCAGGTCCTGCATGGCACTCACCACCTCCACTGTGGGATCTGTCGGCCAACATGCCAGACATGCATCAGCCCCGGGACAGTGCCACCATGACCCACCCGCCTTCTGCTGTCCATGTTAGTGGCTTCAGCGGCTGTAAGCATGAAGCTTTGGTGGGCAACGGCTTAGCAACAGGTGCCTGGCATGTGGCCAGGAAGGGGACCCATCACGGCTGCCCAAGAGCCCTGTACATCAGACATGCCTCATTCCACCCATGGCAGTTGACAATGTCAAGATGTCTGTCCAGGCTGGGTCCCTCTAGCCCAAAGTGAACACACAGGACCCATCTTAAACACACCTGGCCCCCAGATCCTGCAAGTCTGCAGCTACAGCCCATCTTGCCCCTCTCCAAGAGTGTAAGGATGCTTGCTGACACCCTTGGGGTCCCATCCCATCCCCACCTGTTGAAATCCTATGCAACCAATAACCATTCATCCTGGTTCTATGAGGGCTTACAGGAGGCCTTAGGCAAAGACACTGGATGAAAGATTAGGAAGGAGCTGTTCGGAGTCCCTGGCAATCTGCTGCCCTCCCTGTCCAGCCAACTCTTCCCCAGAAGGGTGCCCACAGGAAGAGAAGTAGGTGTGCACAGGGGCAAACCAGAGCTGGAAGCTGTGGCTTCTCCATCAGGAGCCCAAGAAGCCCCCCTTCAGAAAGCCAGCCTTTGGCTGGGATGTCTACCCAGTAGGGTGGTTAACAAGAGTCAGTGTGTGCAGGTCCCACACAGCCAATGTGCAGGAGGCCAGTCTCCAACTAAACAGTTCAAGGAGACTTAACCTCCCACTCAGGAAGTGAGTGGAAGGCCTCCTCTGCCCTGGGTACATGATAGGCATAGAGAATTGCTCATGGCCCTTGGGGTCAGTACCTGACACTCCTCAGTTCCCCAGGACCCTGCAGGAAGCATGCGGGAACAGCAAGGGCAGAAGCACCAGCATGGGGAGGTCCCCACTGGCCAATACCTTTGACTAATAACTTGGCTGTGGAGACCAGGGGCCCTGTGCGGAAGGTGATGGTGCCCGAGTCGGCCACCCCCAGGCCCGAGAGCACGAGGGAGTGAATAGTCCCCTCTCGCACAGTGATGGCACTCTCAGGGCTGTTCTGAAGCAGGGTGCCATCCAACCACCAGCGGGCCTCCGGCCCACCTGCACGAGACACCTCACAGGAGAACGTGGCCACCTCCCCCGCGAAAACATCCACATTCTGCAAGCCACGTACCAGGCACAGTGCTGCCTCTGTGCAAGAGGGCGAGAAGGAAGTCTGGGCTGGGGCTCCCTGGGGTCTGCGGGGAGGGGGCCCCCCCCCCGCACTCAGGGGCACTGGCGTGGGAATGTGATCCGATAGCCAAATGGGTCTGTGTCCCAGTTCCTAGCACAGAACTTCCTGAGTGTCACAGGTGCTCTTAGGCAGAGCACACGCCTTTTGATCACATCAGAGGCTATGCTAATGAGGTGGCAGCTTCAGGAAGGGGGTGGTCATTGGGAAGACCAAGTGACAAGAGGGTTCAAATGTCCAGCCCGACCCACCAGCCTCGGGGAGAGCAGTAAGGCTGGAGACAAATGTAAACAAATCTGATGGATTTCAAGGTCTTGGATGCCAAGGGGGTGGAGAGTGATACATGGAGAATGGGAGGGGTACCTGTCGACTGCCCCCCACACACTGCTAGTCTTTGACTGTTGCTGGGTGGTGTCCTGTGTGACAAACCAGTGACAGCAACTGTTTCATGACTCAGCTGTCCTAGCAGACTGGTCAAACCCAGGTGGGCAGTGCGAGCCCCATTCACACCCACTTAGTTAGCCAGGTTAGCCTTGCAACTGACTTTGTTGGGGGGGCGGGGGGCGTCTCGTGGGACTGAGTCTATAACCAACGAGTCCATGCTAACTTTGGGTAATGTCAGAATTGAATCCAGTTATATTGCATCCAGTTGGTGTCTGCTGGAGGACTGCTTGGTGTGTGGGGAGCCCATTGTTCTAGTCAGGTGTCCTGTATTGTACAGAATATAGAGGGGAACGGCTGTTCCCTACCACTGGGGTCCCAGGTGAATTTACTAGAACAATCTTGAAATTGACTGGCATGGGCCACTCGGGATCTTCCGGGATCAGGTACTATCCAGACCAGAATAGCTTGGACCAGAGGTCCAGAAATCCACCCCAGACAGTTAGCATACCCCTAATCAAAGAGAAAAGCACAGAGGCCATCCACACTGAGCCCACGAAAAGCATGTGAGCCACTGAGTATCTCACACCCCTTCAGAGCACTCCTAGCTTCATCCACAGGAGGCCAATGACACCTATCTGGCATCTTTTTCAAAAGGAGCAATGGATAAACTCCACATTTGGGGCTCTTCTTGATAATGGATGCCTCCTCTAACCTGGTATGGGCAGGAAGGAGGCACCCCAGAACCTGTTGCCCCAAGAGTGTGGGGCTCAGTCTCAGAAGTGGCTTTCCATTCCTCAGGGTATAGCAGCAGACAGGGGCAGTCTGTCTAGATGTCCACTGAGATTCTGCCACCCTTAGGACTCCATGGCCTTAACTGCTGGGTACACTGCTCCTCCACCTCACAGCAAGCTCTAAGCTCAGGAGCCTCATGGATGTAGATGAGCTCCACCTAGTTCCCCTGCATCTCATCTATCTTTTGAGTGGATGCTCAGGGGAACCACAGGAGATGGATAGCCCAAGAACTCTGGGGCATTAATGTTTTCATAGCTGACTTTCCAATACCCCAGGACACACAGGAAAAGACCAGTGGTCTCTTCCACACTCGCTACCTGGGGCCAGGTAAGGAGGATGCTAACCCCTAGCCTGTGTTTCTCTCTGAGCATCTAGCAGATGCCTTCTTGGGGGCAATTGACAAAGTCCAGGTGCTTCTGTTGCATTTGCTTCTATACCACAGGATGTGACTGAGAAAGAGTCAGGAACTATTTGTAGAGACACCAGTGCCCAGCAAGACGGGGCAGCCCCGAGGATCACCCCCAAGTGCTACTTTAGAAGTCTTTCCGCACCGTTCCCCACTGACGCTCCTCCAGCACCAGCTCCCAAGCCTGTCCACAACAAAGTTGTACATGAACCAGCTCTCTCAGAATGGGAACATCTCGCCTTAGAGCAGGACTGAGGCACAGCCTGCAGCTCCATGTTGTCCCCTAGTAAACACAGACGCTTTCTGCCCTGCCGCTACTCAAGACAACCGTGAAATTCTTCATCAATCAACTTTTAAGTTGTGCATTGGCACTTGGCAGCCTTTCTCAGCCCCACAGGCCATAGAACTGACCATGCCTGACCATCTCTAAAGTTCCAGAACATGCTCTTATTCTCCACATCTAGCTCCCCTCAGCAGACTGAGGGCTCCATAATGGCAAAGCTATATGTTACCCATCCTGAAATCCTGGACGTGAAGGGTAGGAGGTCAGAGGTCTCATCCAATGGTGAATAGATGGTTGGATGGCAAACAGGTGCTTGAATAGATGGGTGGATGGATGGATGGATGGTAGGTAGGTAGATGAATGAATGGTTGGATGATAAGTAGATAATGAATGTACAAGTGGTATATATGGGTAAATGAATAGATGGATGATAGGTAGGTAGGTAGGTAGATAGATAGATAGATAGATAGACAGACAGACAGACAGACAAATCATGAGTAACTAGATAAATGGGTAGTGTGAGGTGGAAGATGAATGATAGATGAATGGAAGGTTGATGAAGAATGGGCTTGGCTGGGTGACAAATGATGGCTATAAATGAATGGATGCATGCATGGCAGAGGATAAATCAGCAAGTGGGTAGATGATGGAGGGGCCAATGGTATCACATTGAGAACCAGGACTAGGCAGCATGGAAAGGTTGCTCAAAGCCAAGCTCCTTAGGATAGACTTATTTTGGGGACAAGGTACACTCTAAATTGAAGGTTCCTAAAATTCTGCCTGCATACTGGGGCCACATTTACCATGGCCAAATCCATACATGTGTGTGAGCCTTTTGAGTAAGTAAATGTACATCAACATGGACATATATGTATGTGCAAAAGGACCTAAATCACAGAGCTGGTCCCATCTCCACTCAAGGCCCAAGCTCATGCTAGTCAGACACTCTAGCTCTTCCAGGAGGCAGCATCCATTCTGGCCTGAAATACCACAGGCTGGAAAATTGACAGCCCCAGCGTAAAAATCACAACTAGAAGTCTTGAGCTTCTGATCCCCCTCGAACAGCTGCAGTGCTGGGAAACAAAGACATCCACTGGCACAGGTGGGGTGTAGGATAGGGATGCCCACCTGCGACCTTCAGCTGGGCTTCTGAGGAGCATGAGCCCACTTGGAGAGTGACGGTTCCAGTATCCTCCAGGGTCACCTGAGGAGGAAGGAGGAAGATGCTTGCCCTTGCACCCCATCCTGACCAAAAGGGGCCAATCCATCTTCCCCATCCCCCACGAGAAGGGTTTGTCACCTCCCCTGCCCAATGCCCTCGAGGAGGATCTTCCCTGATGGACTCAGAAGCGTCTGTGTGCAGGCAGAGGCAGGTCCCAGAACCCCACCTTATGCAGAGTGAGCAGGTAGAGCGTGCCCTGCTCCACAGCGATGTCGTTCATCTCATTGGACTGCAAGGGAACCCCTCCCAAAGCCCAGCGGGCCTCCTGGCCTGAGGCCCTGGACAGCCGGCACTTGAAATGGGCATCCTGGCCTTCGCTGAGCTGCACATCTTTCAGGGGCTCCAGAATGGTCACCTCAGGGACTAGACACAGGAAGCATGGGCATCAGCCTTTGCATCTGGAATGCTCCCTTGAATGGTAGAGCTTTCATATCCCACAAGTCCCATAATACCTCACTCCAATCCCTGAGAATAAACCCATGGGAGCATGCTACCAATCCCCTTCTCTAGATCTACATAGATATAAACCCATGAGAGCATGCTACCAATCCCCTTCTCTAGATCTACATAGATATAAACCCATG
>CABHPQ010175705.1:0-19340 GCA_902168405.1 Peromyscus aztecus
TTTGGGAACTAAAGGCTGACAAAAATGATCAGCTTATGCAATTAACTGAGAATAATAATAATAAATAATACATTTACAATTAAAGCAAAAGAGCACATACCTACTTTTGGAAGATAAAATGGCATCTGTTTTGTTATAATCTATACTTAGTTCATTTATAGTTGATGAATAAGGATATATACTCATTATATTTCTCAATTTTTACAGATTTATATTTGTTTTCCCCTTAGTGAGTCAGTAATTTGTATGATTAAGTTTCAGACTGTAGTTGCAAAATGCACCAGCAAGATGGGAGGTAGCATGGTCCTAAGAGCCAGACTGCTGTGCATAGCATGACATTTGCCACATTTTTCTTCTTAGCTACCGAGTCTGGTGTACCTTGCTTGTCTTCCTTACTCACAAACACAAACTACTCCATATGCTCTCTTCTGTCCTGTTATTGTTTTTGTGTTCTTGGAGCATTCTATTTGTCATATTATTTTGAAAGTTATAGTTGTTAAGTTAAACTTCATCACTGTCTAATTGTGTTGGTGCTCTAATTCTGACAGTCCGATTCGCAGCCTCCAGCATCTTCGTTATGCCCTCAGCCTTTGGTTTGTGTTTCCCTTGGATCTTCAGTTACAAAGATGTATGTGCTTTGAGCTGAACTCCCCTAAATGTATTTTCTCATATTCTGTTTTTAGTTTATGTCAGAGTTCATAGGAAAGGGTGGCATTTTATATCAGAACCCCTCTCATATTATAAATTTGGCACCAAAATTATTATTCCTGAGATATCTAGATAACATTGTTACTGTATTCCCATTAGTACAATTTTAATGAATATTCATCACACTAACCAGTTCAATTACCAAAATTTCTATTTATTTGGTAGTAAGTCGCTACTCTAGCTATGCAGAGAATGCTTTAAGGTATTTTTTAATATGCTGATTGCATTGATAGTATAATTCCTCACAGATGAAGGATTGGGATTTAGAAGAGGAAATAATTTTTCCAGAGTTAACAAAAATAAGCCAGACTTCAAATTTTGAATTAAATTTTCAATTCCTAAACACAGTATGTTTCAGGCTTTTCTAATATCTTTGAGAAAGCATGTAAGTATAATTTTGCAAATTATGATGACAAGCAACTCTTAGTGTATCTGGTATGCATTTTCAAATAAGATCTATGTAGAAATCAATAAATCCAAGCAAACTCAGTCAAATGGACTTATTGCCTTTAGAAAAGGTTTGATGGTAGTAACTAAAGGCTATCCTAAAAGTGAATTTATTGTGTACATAGGAACTAATGAAGCATCTTTAAGATCTGAGGTTAATCTTATTGCATGTATTTTACATATAAGCTGTTACCACAAGAAATAGGAGAAATTTTAAGTCATTGTTAAGTTTTCAAAATATGTTGCATCTTCCTATAAAGACAAATTTTTATTTGAGGATGTATGTTATACTTGCAATGATAGCACTTTAAAACATTAGATGGACTTGCAGTGAGAAAATAATATTCACTTTAATTCCACCTTTAATAGAGGAAGAATTATTTTAAATTGAACTCAATCAAAAAAGATCACACATTTGGTTCTTCTAATAAAATGTAACACTGTAATAGCAAGAATACATGTGATTCCAGTAAAGAATGGAAATGGAGCATGAGTCATGCAACTATTCAATCTTTCTTATAAAGAAACGTTTATAAAAGACTAAAGCCCAAAGATTATAAATACATTATAAGGATTAAAATATTTTTTCCATTTTGAAAAAGAAATGTACTAAATCTCTCTAAGAATTACATTATCTATGAACTCTTGATCGTGTAGCTTTTCTTATCAAACTCACTTCTACATAAATTTTAACATACTTATTATATGGTTCATAAAATTTGTCAACACTGTAAAGAATGAGTTTCATACACTGAATTCATACTTCATCTTTAAGTCATAATATTACCTTCAGGTTCTGTTAATAAGTTAATTTGTCATTTTCCTTTAGTAATCCTGTAGAAAAGATTCTGCCTTGAAGTTGCTTTCCTGAAGAAACAAAGGGATACTTATCCTGAGAAAAATATACAGAAATAATAATAAATTGAACAAGTTAATGTAATCTGAAGTTTTTCTGTGTTTGCCTGGTCCCGTAGCCACTCAGACCCAAGTAAACACACAGAGGCTTATATTATTTACAAACTGTATACTCTATGGCAGGCCTCTTGCTAGCTAGCTCTTACATATAATATCTTATATTACTAGGAATTAACCCATTTCTATTAATCTATGTTTTGCCACGTGTTCTGTGACTTACCGGTCTGCTGGCATGTTGTTCCTTGGGAGGCCAGCTGGTGTCTCCTTGCCTCTTTTTTCTCTTCCTATATACCTATTTGGATTTCTGCCTGCCTCTAAGCTGCCTTGCCATAGGCCAATGCAGTTTTATTTATCAACCAATCAGAGCAATACATATTCATAGCATACAGAAAGACACCCCACAGCACCTTAATTATGTGCAATAGGAGTTTACGAGACATTGTCTTTTCCTAGCACACACACTTAAAATGCATGCTTCATCAACCTACAGCTGTGTCAGGGTGAGCTTGCATTACAACTCAGGAGTCACTTCGAGTCCTCTGGTTTATGGGATTATTTGAAAGAAATGAAACATTTTAATTGTATTTTTGTTAAGAATTATTTTGTTTTAAATTGTGTGTGTGTGTGTGTGTGTGTGTGTATGTGTGACTGTGAATACGCATGTACGAGAGTGCAGGTTCCCATGGAGACAAGAAGAGACAGCGTCATGATGCGCTGGAGCTTGAGTTACAGGTGACTGTGGGTAGCCAGATTGGGTGCTGAGAACAGAATGCCAGTCCTCTGCAAGAGCATCTCTCCAGGCCTGAGACAGTGCATTTTTATGATGTATATTTTCTAATATTAACATTTGCTTCTTGCAATGAACCCTGATGTAATTGGGCTCAAGATAATTCCAGAATAGAGCAAGTGGTTGCAAAATTTTTAACTTTAAGTGTTGTGGATTTGTGGAATTATGTGATATCTATTTGTCAGTATTTTAGAAAATTAACTGCTTAGGTTTTAATTTGTCAATCATTTTAGTAAATTCACTTTTCTAATCAGCAATTGATAACCAGCTAGGTACTTCTGTATGATTTTCAAATATAATTTTATGTGCTTCCATGATGAGTTTTTTTATTAGTTAATGCTTGTGAAATCATCAGAATTTAAAAATATTAAAATGTCTGTTTTACTCTTGGAAAGGTAAACACAGAAAAACATTTCATCACAGTAGTGATAATTTCTAATCTCTCACTGAAACTATTGATTCACATTAGGAGAATTAAAGACACTTGGGTCATGAAGGAAGGGTTTAGATATTTTAAATAGCACATTATAATAGAATCTTTCATTAAGTGTCACCAGTGACCACCCATTGCTTTAAATTTGTTTTCTCATTGTTATGAACTTGTTACCCACACCCAGATGTACGGACAGATGGTTAGTGACTTCCTTATGATTACATCTTGAGTTACTGCCAAGTGTAACTCCAAGGGATTTGGATTGTTCATAAACACCACCAGGATACACTGGCATCACTGGATCTCTAACAGGGCTTTGAATCCTCAGTACAAAATATATTCAAGCTTAATGTCCTTATCAATGTTCTTGGAGAATACAGTTTATACTGTGGAGGCTGCATATCACTGGCAACTGACTAAACAGTAACTAGAAAGTGATAAGCAAGAATCTGACCAGAGACAGTGAGTACTAACAACTGGTATGTTACAGGAGTCAAATTTTATGTTTTTACTTTTATAAAATTAGAAACTAGAAATTATTAATTCTGTTTTCAGATTATGCCACATTATGCTGTTTCATTTTAGATAAAAAATAGAATTTAGAGAATCTTATATGTAGAAGAAAAAGACATGACAAGGTCCCACCTCCCAAATATTCTAACTCCTGCAAAACAATACCTTCAGCTGACAACCAAGTATACAACCATGTACCCATGGGAGTGCTTCACATCTAGACCATAACCATGCTCCTCTTGACAGTTTTGGTGAATGCTCTCACTTCACCAAATATTGTCTTAAGTACCTGATACCTTTTTAAACAGTATGGTCTTTTGCACACACTACACACTACACACACACACACACACACACACACACACACACACACACACTATATATATATATATAGGAAGGCATTATATCTATTTTCAATCATATACTTTGAATGTGTCTTAGCCAGGTCTTATGGAACTGTGCTCCATTCTTTCCATTTTTCTAAACAGTGAAGATTTAGTTGTATTTTTTATAATAACAATTTTAATTTTTGAAATTGTATCTATATATGTGTGTATATATGTGTTTGTGAGTTGAATATATATATATTTATATATGTACATAACTATGTCTGTATATATATGCATATATATTTAACCTATTCAGTATATATACTGTTACTTGTATTCTTATGATTTCAGGCCTACTTCTTCCCATTGGATAAACAATTTGTGAGGAACTCCCTGGTGAAAACTATTTTTCCTGCTGTCAACATTTCTTATAACCATATTGTACTTTGTCTTGGGTTGAGGTCTCTGGAGTTTCCTCCCATCCATATTAGAATGTTTATTCACATTTTCACGAGTTGATGTATTATTTTGTTGAGCAAAAATTTTAAAGATATCTTGGTATTTTTTAAATGTAGTTTTTTCTTCAATATGTGGCCTAATTTCCATTTTGAAAAGATAGAATTCCCTTGAATGTTGCTTAATAGATCCTATTTCTGTCTTTAGTTTATTTTTCTTTCTGTGTCTCCCTCTTCCTCCTCCACCCACGCCCCTTTCTTTCTTTTCTTTTACAGTGATGAGCATTTAACCTAAGTTCTCTATTACTGAACTACTTTGTATATTCGTACTCATTTTTTCTCTGTTAATTTTAAATACGATCTTCATTATTAATTTGAACAACTTGGTTATAAATTTTCTAGCTGTCTCTTTCTTGAAGTTCTTGCACCTATGGTTTGTTACTGCCATTTCCTTTATGGTTGTTCAACATTTCTTCCAAAATTCCTTCGCCTCCTTTCTTCTGTTTTGAAGCTTTAATCACCCAAGAGTTTCAGGTAGACTGATTAACTAATAACACCTGTGGCATTTTCTGGTAACTCAATCCACATACCAAATCTGTTGGTATCTTCCATATCAAAATGTGATTTACTGAACTTTAGATGTTTAGTTGCCTCTTATCAGTCCTACAGGACTCCAAGGCATCATGCCACATACACATCTCTGTGGTGGTATTGTGTTCCCCAAAATATTGTGCATGCTAATAAACTTATCTGGGGTCAGAGACAGAACAGCCACAATGTTAAACATGAGGATAGGCAGTGGTAGCACACGCCTTTAATCCTAGCATTCCAGAGGCAGAAATCCATGTGTTCAAGGATACACCCAAGCATGGTGACTCACGCCTTTAATCCCAGAAAGCGAGCCTTTAATCCCAGGGAGTGGTGGTAGAAAGCAGAAAGGTATATAAGGCGTGAGGACCAGAAATTCGAGGCATTTGGCCTGGGTAAGCATTTGGCCTGGAGAAGTATTTGGCCTGGTTAATCATTCAGGCTTCGAGCAGCAGTTCAGCTGACACCCATCCTGGATGAGGACTCAGAGGCTTCCAGTCTGAGGAAACAAGACCAGCTGAGGAACTGGCGAGGTGAGGTGGCTGTGGCTTGTTCTGTCTCTCTGACTATCCAGCATTTCACCCCAATACCTGGCCTGGGTTTGATTTTATTAAAGAGAACTGTTAAGATTCATGCTACACATGTCTACTTCCCTTCAGCTGTTATTAAAGGAACAATTCTGCTCTGGAGATGCATGTCTGCCTTCTTTTGTGTCCAAGTTGTCATTATCAAACCCAATCTAATTTTCTTTTCACTTCACAGATACTAATTTTTATTGCAATATTTATTATTGTCTCACAAAGTTTTACCTTTAAAATTATTTTTGTTTAGTTTTCTTTATCTTAATATATTGATTTATTTATTTGTTTATCAATATGTCTTATTAAATATACGACATAAGAAGTGTCCTTTTATAATTTTATTCCATCATTATCATTAATTGCTTTTGAACCTTTCTTTTTTTTAAGTTAATTCATAACAACTATATTATTGTACAACTTCTTATTAAACCCCTCCTAAATATCTGTTCAATGGTCCCTCCTTTTTCAGTGTTAGAGACTGAATTTAGGGCTTCTGTGATACTGTATCAGTGTTCGAACCTCAATCCTTATATTGTCTTTACCCACTTAATAAAAGTGGTTATTACTGTCTTTTCCAATCATTAGGGCATATCTGGTCATAATTAGCTACTGAATTCTGACAATGTCTTTCATTTCCTTGATTGTGTGTGTTTCTCATATACCATTAGATAATACATGTAAAGAAAATTGAAAAATGATAAAATGGTATTTATGGTCAGACAAAGACATTTCAGTGTGGCCAGACTAGTAATGTGAATATATCCTACAGATAAGCTGCTTCTACCCCTGTTATATCCAGTTCCTAAAAGTGTCAAATAGTATGAGTAAAATTGAAATTTACTTTTAACAAGACTTAGTATCTCAGGTTTGCTGTCTGTTTGCTTCTGGATTTTTTTTTTTATTCTACACTCCTGTGTATCTGAAAGTCTTTCTCACCAATTTTACCTATCCTGGTCAGGGCAATTCTATTAGTATCCCATCCCTACATATAGATTCCAGCAAGCTTGAGAAACTTCTGGCTCAAAATCGATTGAGTTTCCTCCCATCAATTTATCACTTATTCCTCCCAGCACAGGAAAAATCCTCATTCCTGTTGGTTATCAGACATGGAATCTGTCTCAACTCCCTGTCCTTGTCAAGCTAAGATGGATGCAGCTTACATCAGTTAGAAATCAGTTAGAATTCCAGAATGCCTGAATGGATCTTTATCTGTAATTTCATCAGTCTTTAGAAGCAGGCAGTTAAGGTTTTTTTTTTTTTTTCCCTTATTTGATCACATGAGATCAATGTTTCATATCCAAGTGCTCTTGATCTGCCTTGAGTTCTCTATTCTTTCTACTTCACTATTTTGGATCACTAAGGAGAAGACTCTGAGAATGAACGGATGTAAAAATACTGCATTTCTTTCTCTCTAGGCTCCAAGGCATCAGGCATTGTATGATAACTCATAGTAGGCCTTCAAAATCTTGGAAATAGTATAGATATGTCATATCGTAGATCTTTACCTAAAAATGTTAATTAACACTCATTGATTTCTATGATGCCTGCTCTCCCACCTACAGTGCATTATGGCCCCCCTCCCCCCATACCCTCCCAGCATTTTTGCCTTTTGTTTTATTAATCTAAGTCGTTCTATCTGAACTGAGACAAACTCTTACAGGCTTAAATTGCATTTCCCTTATGGCTAAGGAGGATAAAGGCATTTACAAATATTTCTCATTCATATGGGTATCTTCTTATGAGAATTATTTTCAGTTTTATAGCCTACTTTCTAATCAAGTTGCTATCTTACTGTTTAGTTTATTATGTATTTGTATGTTCAAAACACTAATCCTCTGTAAGATGTAGAGCTGGCAAAGATTATTTTCCAACTCTTTAAGTTGCTTCTTCATTTCATTAATAGCTTCTTTTTTAGACCAAGTAAGGTTTCATCTGTTAATTTTTGGTCCTATTTCCTGGGTAATGAGGGTTCAATTTAGAAAGTCTCTACTTTCTAATATATCCTGAATAATTATCAGATTTCAATTTCATATGTAAATAAAATATAACAAAATAAAACTGCCTTGATAAGTTATTCCCAAGTAATTAATAATAAAGGTGGTAGAAAATAATGAGTTTATCTTCAGGGAGTAAACTCTGAACATACTTAATGAGTATGTAGCACATTTGAAAGTCAATTTTAATAACTAATAGTTATTTGCAATTTTGTTACATATATATTAATTACTATTGAAAAATCTAGTGACAGAATCACATAATAAAAGGTCATATCAGATAAAGCATAAGCTAATGCATATCAAAACAATTTTTAAAATTATGAGAAAGTCATGTATATGTAATGAATCATCATTCATAATTCCTGTGCCACAAATATATTTGTGGAAAAGATAAAAATAATAATATTCCTAATAGAGTGTTTACTATAATGTGTGCTCAACTTTTGATAAACATTTTAATATTCCCAATGATCATAATAACAATATTATCTTTAGAACATTTAAATTTCAGTCTCTGTAGGGCATAATGATTACCCAACACATATTCTAAATTACATGAGTAAATTTGTTTCATAGTTAGAATTATTGTAGTCTCCAGAGTCCACAAAATTGAAATCCATGAGATAATGTAATTATTTGTTAATAACATGATTACATAATCTAGAAAAATAGACTGAATAATTCCAATTATGTAAAAAATAATTAGAAGTATAGTTACGGAAATTTCATATAAATAGCACATTACGTGTTCCTGAGTAGAGGAAAGAAACGTTTTTCCTGTGTTCCTGTTCTTTTTCTCTGTTGGTCATCACACAGATTTCTTTTGCTTGCTTCATGTGTACTAAATCAATTTTCTAATGATAGAACCTTTAAATGTGAGTATTTTACTGTCCTGAAACGTGATATTTTTTAAGTCACTAAAATAATAAAGCATTAGTTCTATTTTTGTGCTTATGTGTGTGTGTGTGTGTGTGTGTGTGTGTGTGTATACATCAGCCTCTACAGAGTAGGTAATGTATATTTCCTAGTATAAAATTATATGTTCTAGCTTGTTCATTCTTTGTTTTATTGATTCTATTATTTTTGATATTATATCATTTCCTCTTTTGCTTTCCTCTCTCCAAGCACTACTAATCCCTCTTGCTCTCTTTCATATTCATGGCCTCTTTCTTCATTAATTGCTGTTACATTAATATATGTGTATGTACATAGTTATATATTCCTAAACACAACATTCCTAAATACCTTCCTGATAAATCTATGTACTGTTACTTGTGTGTATATTTTCAGGGTTGACAATTTGATATTAGATAACCAATGTTCTTAATCTCAGCAATAGGAAGGCAGAAACAGACGGATCTCTGAGTTCAAGGCCAGCCTGATCTCCAAAGTGTATTTCAGGACAGGAAGGGCAACACAGAGAAACCTTGCTCAGAAAACAAAACAAATGAAAAGATCTATTAATTTCTATCATAGGTGTACTTTCCTTGTACCTCAGATATTTCTTTATGATACATATTCATATTTATGTAATTTCAGAAACATTTTTAATTAATTTGCATGCCAGCCATAACCTTGCTTCTCTCCTCTTTCTGCTCTCCCTCCTCTTCCTCCCCTCTTCCCAAACTCAATCCACCCTTCCTCCTTAATTGCTCAGAAAGTGTCAGGCCTCCCATGGGCTTCAGTAAAGCATGCCATATCAAGCTGTCATAAGACCAAACAACTCCCCTATATTCAAATTATATTAATATAATATGTTATGATGATTTCATTTTCCAGTCCTTTTTTTTTTTGGTGTTTTGTGTGTTTCTTGCATGTGTACGTGTGTCTTTTGGGGAAGTTTTCTTGTATTATGTTTTTAAAAAATCTGTTCTATGCCTTTGACCTGAGAGTCTTCTTCTTCATCTATGTCTATAATTGGAGAATTTTCATTGGGCTGCAGTATTTCTACTTGTTCATTTCTGTTATTTTTTTTTTAATTTTTCATTTTTTTTTCTTATTTGGACAGATTATCTGCTTTGTATTCAGATCCTGACATTCTATTTCCTGTTTGATTTGTTGCACTTGTAAGGCTTTCTCTGGATGTTTTAGTTTGTTTATTGGGTTTTTCCATCCATGTTCATTTCACCTTTAGTCCTCTTCATTTTTCTATCTCCTTACTTAACTTCATCCATATATCCTGGATTTTTTCCCTCCATTTTCTCCGTCTTGTGTGTTTTCTTCACAATCACTTGGGTGCTGGCTCTCTTTAAGTTCTTCCTTCTTAAGTTTGTTAAATTTTTATTTGCATTTTCTTTAACTCTTTGAATTCTTGATGAATTTTTTTTTGGATTATTCTTTTTTTAAAACTGCATCCTGCGTTTCATCTAGGTCATTCTCATTAGCAGACATTTTGACAGTGCTGGCATATTTGGACAGAATATAATGGCTGAATCTTTCATAATGTTTGTATTTTAGTCATGAGAAAAGGGCATGGGGACTTACTTTATTGCTTCAGAATTCCGTATGGACAAAGCAGATGGGAGCAGATAAGAGCATGTGCGGCAGGGTTGGGTGTAGAGGGTAGAAACGGCTTAGATGGAATGTAGACATGTGGAGAGAGGGTCCTGGTCTAGCCTGGAATGGGAGAAGATCTCAGCAGACACCTATAAACTGGATTTGGTTCAGACAGTGATGACCAGACTATGCTGAGAAACTGGATGTCAAACGCTGGCTATGTCTGGAGGGTTGGGAAGGGTGCATGGATAGATGGAGTCTACCCGACTATATTCAAGAGAAGTAAGGAGGAGACTTGACCAGATGAGACGGTTGGGTATTGTGCTGCAGGGATCTACGGATGGTGGCAGGTAGGAATGGTCCTTTAGGAATCCTAGAGTTTGGTTTCAGATCAAGCAGTAATGAACAAACTTGGCCATCTCACTGCATGTGGGACCTATGGTAGATCTGGTGGATTGGAGTGAAGGTATACGTCTTAGTCAGTGTAGCATGAATCTTAAAGAGTCTTATTAATAAAATCAAACCTGAGGTAGGTATTGGGTTGAACACTGGAAGGTCAGAGAGACAGAATAAGCCACAGCTACCTCACTTCGCCGGATCCTCAGCTGGTCTTGTTTCCTCAGACTGGAGGCCTCTGAGTCCTCATCCAGAATGAATCTCAGCTGAACTGCTGCTCGAAGCCTGAATGATTAACCAGGCCAAATACTTCTCCAGGCCAAATGCCTACCCAGGCCAAATGCCTCGAGTTTCTTCACGCCTTATATACCTTTCTGCTCTCTACCACCACTCCCTGGGATTAAAGACTGGTTTACTGGGATTAAAGGTGTGTGTCACCACGCCTGGCCGTTTCCAATGTGGCCTTGAACTCACAGAGATCCAGAGGGATTTCTGTCTCTGGAATGCTAGGATTAAAGGCGTATGCTACCACTGCCTATCCTCATGTTTAATATTGTGGCTGTTCTGTCTCTGACCCCAGATAAGTTTATTAAGGTACACAATATTTTGGGGAACACAATACCACCACAAGTCAGTGTTCTATTGATGTGAAGAGACACCAGGCCCAATGTAACTCTTCTAAGATAAATAATTTAATTTAGGTTTCTTTACAGTTTCAGGGGATAGTCCATTTTTATCATGGTGGGGAACATGGCAGCACACTGGGAGACGAAGTACTGGAGAAGTATCTTAGGGTTCTATATCCAGATCTGGAGGCAGCAGGAAGAGAGCAACACTGGACCTGGCTTGGGGTTTTGAAACCTCAAAGCCCACCCCCAGTGACACATTTCTTCCAACAAGGCCACACCTACTCTAAAAAAACCAAACTTCCTAATCTTACTCAAGTAGTGTTATTCCCATATCACTAAACAATAAAATATATGAGCCTTTCTTATTCAAACCACCACATTCTACTCCCTTGCCCCATAGGCTTCTAACTGAATCTACCATAAAACAAAAATGCATTTATTTGAACTTCTGAAGTCTCTATAGTCTATAATAATCTCAACACTGTTTAAAAGATCAAAGTCTCTTCTGAGACTCATGGAAATCTCTTAACTGTAATCCCCTGTAAAGTGAAAATCAAAAAAGCAGATCACATACATCCAGCATTCAGAAACACAGTCAGGACTATCATAGCAATACCACAGTCCCTGGTACCAATTTCTGTCTTAGTGTTCTATTGCTGTGAAGAAACCACATAATCAAAGCAACTCATAACAACAATCATTTAATCGGGGCTTGCTTACTGTTTCAGAAGCTTAATCCATTGTTGTCATGGTGGGGAGCATGGTGGACATAGGCAGACATGGTGCTGGAGAAGTAATTGAGTGTTCTATATTTGGATCTGTAAGCAGAAAGAAGGGAGCCACACTGGTCTTGGCTTAGGCTTTTTGAAACCTTAAAGCCCACTCCCAGTAACATGCTTCCCATAACAAGGCCCCACCTATTCTAACAAGATCATATCTCCTAGTCCTTTTCAACTAGTGTCACTACTGATGACTAAGTGTTCACATACATTGGTCTACTAGGGACATTCTTAGTCAAACCACCACAGTATGGATGAAAAGAGTTAGCCCACGTATGGTTGTAGACAATGGAGAATGGTATGGGAGATTTAGTTTGAAGGAAAGTTCTAATTACTTTTTTCTTTTTCATTATTTTATTTCAATTTTGCTAGTATTGTATATATGTCTGCCTGCACAGTTTATAATGTGGGATGTGTGTATATATGTTTATGTGTGTGTGTGTGTGAGAGAGAGTTTGCATGTGTTTGTGGTTTGTGAGTACAAATGGACTAATTTCATAATTCAAGTATTTCAATCAGGGAACTACTTGTGGAAGTGTGCTCCCTCTTTCAATTGTAGAGGAAATAACAACTGAAGATAATAAACCAAATTTGTTAAGTAAATATTTAAAAGTCCATGCTGACATGCTGATATAAGTAAATAACTAGGCAGAAAGAGACAAATCCTCTGCTTGTCATTGTCCCTCAGACCAGTAATAATTACATGTGGGAAGCCGAGGCAGGGTAATCATCACAGGTTTGAGACTAGTTTGGGGTGCATAGTCATATTGAGTTCTTGACATCACTGAAATTGTGTCTAAAGCAAAACAAACAAAATCCTCTATGAAAACAGTGGTTCTGAATAATTCATGTATATCTTCTTTCATCAAGAAGTAACAGACTAACTCACAACTTAGAAGTTCATAGCCTAAAGCAAATTCCTTTAAATGAATATAATCTGGAAAGGGGAAAAGCCAGTAACTTTACAATGGAGAAGCTGATGAAAAGCACCTCTGCCATGTGGTCAAAGTCAACATCAAGAGTTACGTTATCCTGATGGTGTTTATTTTTATATAATTAAATATTTCCTCAGCAACTGTTTACTTCAATCAAGCAAAGACAAAAGGCTCAGTGTCGATTTTATAGCAGAATTAAAGCAACTATTACATGAGTTATTGTTGCCATCATTCTTTCAAACATAATTAAATATAAACAAAAGCATCAACATTCCTTCTTCTCTCTGGAAAAGTATCAGAGTATTAAAACTGAACCAGAGATGAAAGGGACAGTAACCTTAGCATGTAAGTACTTTGAATATGCTTAAAAAATTATAATTAAATTATGTAAGTATTATTAAAAGAAAAATCAACAGAACATTTTGAGATTAAAATAGGTCCTTAGTTTGGGATTCTACTGTGCTTTCACAGTGACAGATGTCCTCCCACAAGGCCACACCTATGCCAGCAAGTCTGCACCTCCCAATAGTGCCACTCCCTATGGGCTAAACATTCAAACACAAGAGTCTATGGGGGTCACTCCTATTCAAACCACCACAAATATTGTATTGAAATTATCACTAAATGAGTTGAACAGTTAAACAAGTTAAAATTATAGAGGAAAAGAATAGTGAATAAGTAGTAATAATTTACACCACAGGACTGGTGAGATTCAATGTTGCTGGCTTTGCTTTCTCCCTGTGGTGACAGGTGGAGTGAGACTGGTCTCTCCCTAGTATCTGAATACTTGGTCCCCAGTTGGGTGGGCAGCTTGGAAAGAATTAGGGGCTGCAGGCCTTTTGGTGGAAGTCACTGGGATTGGTTTTGAGGTTACAAAAGCCCGCATCATCCCCACATCGCTCCCTCTTTGCCTGTGGTGCTGGTTGTTTTAAACTGGGAGCTCTCAGATCCTACTCCAGTGCGATGTCTGTCTGTCTGTTGCCATGCTTTCTGCATTGATAATCATAGACCCTAACATTTTGGAACTGTAAGCCCCAATACTCTCTTTATTCTGTAAGTCACTTTGGTATTTGTGTCTTATCTCAGAAATTTATGATTAATTAAGACATTCCTAAACATATAGAAATGGAGCGGACAATATCAGATTGTAATCCCAACAAGAGAGACTTCCCACGGCCCTACCTCTTGCTGTGCATATCTTTGAACTCTACCAATAAATGAAAAATTCAAAACTGGAAATCATTTACATCAATGTCTTGTAGCATCAGTGGATGATAATATGATGAAATGTGTGGCATTTATGGGAAAAAAGACATCTTGCCCAAAATTTAGGGATGTAGAATCTTGGTTATTTGGGGTTAAATGTACTTTATTTTTTTATTTAAGTGCAAAGAGCAAGAAGGGTATAATTTCTTCATGTAAAAAGTGATAAAGAATTCCATACTAGAGTCTTCAATTTTTTCCTAAAGTAAATCACTGCTGTTACTATAGTAATGGTTTATATTTTACCCAAACCAAATGTATGTAAGTCCATTTTCTCCTTTAGTACTCCATTTGTGAAAGAAAATCTCTCTGCTGTTGGTCTTTTATTTATTCTTTCAATAAAAAATTCTTCTAATTCTGGACAAAATTGCCTGAGAATAATATTTAAATTATTATAATTTCTTTGTGCTCTGCCCATCTTTAAAGCCACGGTATAATTAAGATACTACATTACAGCATTTTACTAGCAAATGGCATAAGTTAACAAAATTATCTTCTTAGGAAACCTGCAATTTAATTTCCAAACAAATATGACTTCAGGTGATTGGAACATAAATGAAAGAAAATAAAACATGAAAAGCTAATGGAAACACGTAAACGTGGTACATAACAAATTAATCAAATACAATTAGCAATAACATCTTTCTTGAGAACATTTTGTTTTAGGTAGTTCTGAGCTGTAAACTCCTGATGCACCATATTTTTTTTTACTTTTATAACAAAGGACATTAAAAAAAAGACATTTAGTCCTTAACATAGAAGATGGAGCATGTAGATATTTGCTCTTAATTATGACATAGCTAAATAAAGATGACATTCATTACATATTTTATAAATCAAAAAGATAGGGCTTCAGTGTTAGTACCTGAGTAGATGCCTGGTAGGCTTCTCATTGTGCTTGAGAAGGTGGCAGTAAGGGATATATGGCATGTGCCAGCTATCCAACCATTCACATCATGCAGGTGAACTCTGGATTTCATGAAAGACATTGTTTGGTGCACAGGGCAGAAAAGTGATGGGGAAGAACACTGGAATCACTCCTGGGCCTTCATATGCATGTGTATAAACAGACATATGTAGATGCATGGGAACATGTATACACATGTGCATACTCACCTCACTCACATGCAAAGACAAGAAATTATAACTTTTAAAAATGTTTAAAATGAGGCAGAAGTTGTTATAATTGAGAATATTTGTGTTTGATCCATAACTGCTTTACTCTAAATAATGTTTGAAATTCTATAGGTTAATTAATAGGAAAAGAAATTAACTGTCATATGAATATATCTCTCATTTCTGTTAGCTGATGTTCCTTTTTCCTTGTTTAATTCCACAGATGATTAGTCTAATGGTATCTATTCATGTTTTTGGTGGATTTTGACTTCAATAAATCAACAGGCAATTACCACTATCTATTTCACTTTTTATTCATAAGGATAAACAAAATATGAATGATGTTACAAAGTAAATTTCCAAGGAAAGTTATGGCTTTATGTGGACCTTCAAGCTACTTTATTTTAACAAAGTAGATATTTATTTTTCTATCTTTATGATTCTAGAAATGAAATTCTTATGATTCAAACCTGTATCTACCTCAGGCATCCCTGTAATCTCTGTTCCCTTTTCCACATAAACTCCCAAGGTGGTCAGACTTTAAAATTCAAGCTTAAGTAACTTTTATTCACTTTCTTTGGAATCCAAATCAAGGAAACTGTGGCCTGCCCACACTCTATGAACATAGCTGACACAAAGGTCAACAGCCATCTCCAGCTAAGAAAAAAAAATCAATGTTTTCTCCCATCGTCTGTTGCCAGGTTTTCTTCATTAATACATACAAGCTTGTTCACAATGGTCAGAGGTTTCTGCCTGGACCCTATTCAGTTGGCTCACATTCCTCTCTGCATGGCGTATGTGGTTCATCTCATCTTTAAATTTTAAATGTAGACTATTCCACTGACTGATACTTCTGTCAATTTTGTAACAGTTATACTCATTCATTGGGTGTTTTACTTCACTGGCAACTAGCAGTAACAATTACTCCCTATTGATTCACAAATAAATTTGGCTTAAATTTGCTTTGAGTCTCAGAATTCCATCACTAATTGTTCCTAGTTTGATATAAGATATGCAATTCATATCAACATTTTAATAATTGATTTCAGATAAACTCCTGGTTTCTTTTCTTCATCTGCATCTAATTTTTTTTAAGATCACCACATTAAACTACATGAATGTTAGGGATTTAAAGAACTTTTTTTTTCTTTCTCAGCATGCACACACACTGTCTTTATTGCCTTTCTGATGTCTTCTGTTAATCACTAGTTATCTTCCCCATGCTCCTACCCCAAAGGCTGCAGCAGAACCAGAGCCTCATATATGCTAGGCATGTACAATTTTTGTTATCTCCTGATTCTGTTTGCCTCTTTCTTTACACTGCTTGCTTTTCTGAGAGTCTTTATGCCACATTCTTATAATGTAACTATCATTAGACTTATTCCCCACCGTAATCCAGTGACATCTCTTACCTATCCTTTTCAGAAGTCTGTAAGGGTCTATTCTAGTTTGTTTTTTTTTTTTTTGTTACTCCAATAAAACACTGACCATAACACATCTGGGGAAGAAGCAGTTTATTTTACCTTATACTTTAGAGCCTATCATTAGGGAAAGACAAAGCAAGAACTCAGTCATGCTAACAACCTGGCAGGAATTGATGCAGAGATCATGGATGGATGTGGCTTACTGGCTGGCTTTATGGCTGTTCAACATGCTATCTTATACCACCTAGGATAACCTGCCCAGGGGTGGCATTGCCCACAGTAGAATGGACCATTTCATGTCAATCATTAACCAAGAATATATACCCCACCAACTTGCCCACTGGACAATCTTATGTAACCAATTCTTAAATTGAAATTTCTTCTTCAAAATTATGTTTATGTTTGTAACAAATTGGCAAAAAAATTAACACAGGGGATTTCCAAATATTTTCATATTCTGAACTTGGTTGTAGACCTAAATTTAAGGGAGAACCCTAGTCAGTAAAATATACCCTCATTCATTTTTTTAAATTTTAACTTCATTCTTTTAGCTGTACAAAAATAATTAATAGAGTGGACTCTTACTCAGTCCACAAGAACTTCTGAATTTTCACCTTTGAAATTATCCTCAATTTTTATCCACTACATCCTCTTATTTCATACTCCCTTCTCTAGCTGGTTTTCTGGGACCATCAGCCCACAAATCATGCCCCGAGTCTCATTATTAGTTATGATTGCTTGGCCTTAGATTAAGCTTGTTTCTGGCTTTTTTTAAACTTTTTTTTAAGTTCACCTGTTTCTCTTCATCTTCCTTTTGCCTTGGGGTTCTTTACCTTTCTTTCATTCTGCATGACCTACTTTCCTACTTCCTTAGTGGCTGGTGGGCTGGCAGCTGCCTGGCTGGCTGGTCTCTGGCACCTCCCTGTCTTTCTCCCTCATTCTTTCTTGAGTCATTCTTCTTCCTCCTATGTATTATCTCTGCCCGCCAGCCCCACCTATCCCTCGACTGCATAGCTATTGGCTGTTCAGCATTTTATTAGACCAATCAGGTGCCTTAGGCAGGCAAGGTGAAACAAATGCAGCACAACTTTACATAGTCAAACAAATGCTGCATAAACAAATGTAACACATTGTTGCATAGTTAAATGCAACATAAACAAATGCAGCATAAACAAATGCAACACAGTGTTACGTAGTTAAAGCGATATTCCAAAACAGCCTTCTAAACACCATCATTTTAAATTTGTATTATTGCCACAGACGCCTAAGTACTTGAATATTTTTCTTTACTTCTATGGTCAATATAACTGAGTAAACTCAGTCCTTCACATCATCCGTATGACACGTTTTCCTGACTTTGGCACCAGCCAAGTTCTCCTTCTTTCTCTTTCCTTGTTTAATTTCATGTGGACCCAATGCTTTCCTCAAAGTTCCCCAGGTAGCCAGCACAGATCCTTTTCAGGTAATTTCTCCGTGTGGTCTACAATGGTTACTATCATGATTTTTCCATATTTCTGTCCAAACTGCATCTTCTCAAAGAAAATATCTCTGACCACATTGACCAAATGATGTTCCTTCCTCAGTCATCTCTTTATCATATTGTTCTTTTAAATACCTGATCTTGTTTACTTGCTTGTCTATTGTTTATCTTCTGCACCCAAAAGATTGCAAGTTTCTTCAATTTTAAATGAACTCATTTCCAAACCTATATGAATCTTTGGGTATACATTTAAATACCGCTTATTAAATTAATGAACCAATCCACCCTAAGTTCTTTGGTTTAAGTGCATGACTAAATTTGTCTTGCAAACACTCAAGTATATAAAACATATAAGAAAGGTTTTGCTCTCATCAGTCCCTATACCAAGGTTAATTTTCTGTCAGTCTTTAAATTCTTTAAATAAACATTTACTATGCCCCTAATTTCAGATTTTAAGACTTTTATTAATTTACATTTCATATTTATTATTATTATTATTATTATTGAGTATATGTGTTTCTATCTGTATGCATGTGTACACATGTGTGTGTGGTGGTACATGTCCATGCATATCTCTTTATGGAGGACAGAGTTAATGTCAAGGGTCTTCTATAGCTTTCTCATTTATATTATGAGACTGCATTTCTAATTGAGCTGGAGCTATCAGATTTGTTAGACTGCCTGACCAGTGATCTCAAGGGTCCTGTCCATCCAGTACTATGATTATAGACACTCATCACCAAAGCAAACCCTACTTGGGAACTGGTTATCACAAAACAGATCCTCATGATTTAATATCATGTGCTTTACTGACTGAGCCTTGTCCACAGACCTGAAAAGGAATACTTTTATTTCAGAGCCAGAAAAATAAATGAGGAATTAATAATTTACAGTGGAATTGTTATGTCATTAGCAATGTATAAATTACTATATTTACTATTAGTTCTTTGAGAATTTCCTAAAATATATTTTGATTATATTCACCCCTTCTCCCTCAACTCTTCCCAGATATACATGTTTCCATATTCATTCAATTTGGGGGGATATTTTTTCTTCATTAAGATCAACT
>CABHPQ010175705.1:19740-73910 GCA_902168405.1 Peromyscus aztecus
GTGTTGTTCAAAGATGATTGGATGATTATCCTTTCATTGGCACATGGTCAATTTTATCATAGGCTACACTGTTAAATAAAAATGATTCTCCCCTTTACAGCTAACCATGGCCAATAGCTCCATGGCTAGTGACAAGATTTTATGCACACTCCCTTCTCCTTGCTGGAATTTGGTCTACTCTGGCTTGACTTATATCTTGTACATGTTACAACAGTTGTGAGTTCATATGTTCAGCTGACCTGCTGTGTCCGTAAGTCACTGTTTTATTGAAGTCATACAAGACTTCAGGCTCTTACATTTTTTTCTCTCCCCTCTTCTATAATAATCCCAGAGCCTCACAAGGGAAGAAGGAGTTGGCTTTTATGTTCTATTTAGGGATGAGCTTCTGAACTTTTATTGTCAGTGGCTAGGGCAGTTAAGGGTTTCTGTGTTAATCACTACAACCAAAATCATATTTTCTGGTGAATATTGAGAGATATATTATTCTGTGTTTCTAAAATAAGTTATTAGGAGTCAGTTTACAACTAAAAATTTTCAATGTCTGTTACACTGTTCATTTAATCTAGAGCATCTTAGGAAAATGCAATAATGTAATAACTGAAATTTTCAGAAAATATTAAAGTTGTGTTTAGAGAACAGAACTTTTATGAGATGATCTTAAAGACTGTCTAAATATATAATCATCCATCTGTTGCTCCCCCCACATAGCCAGCTGTAAAGATTAAAAGTGAAAAAATAAAACAGAATAGGAAATTGTGGCAATTCCTAACTCTGTTTTCATTAGCATAAACATCTGCTTTCATGTCAGGAAATTGTTCCTTGAGCCCTAAAATGCCCTGGAAGTTACCCTTGAGTTTTCCTCTCTTATGATGAATTATGATTACAAAATTAAAGAATATAAGCAAAATGCCATTTTTTATATTTTCTTGAAAGGTCCAGTGGTATACGTTGCCACAGTTTGTTAGAAAGTGGCATGCCTTAACTATAAAGAAGTAATACATTCAAATGTCAAACCACACTGAAACAAAATTCCAAGGGAAATATATACAGAAAATTTATGCCAGCTCTAGTTGCTAGTTGCAGTATTGAAAGAAGTGAAAAAAAGAATATGGTTCCTAATTGGAAATAGGTAGGAAATGCAGGGTAGGGAATTTTAATTAGCATATTTGTGGTGAGGCCAGAAATTCATGGTCAGTACATCAGCAAGTTCTGAGCCAAATGGGATCACCACAGCCTTGGAGTGGTTAGAAGGCCTAGCACAATCAGGCCTGGCTTAATCAAAGTACAATTTAAATCTTTTATTTGGGATGAATGTTTTATGGATACAGTTTCCTGTGTGAGTCTGATTTGCATGCAAAAATATGGTTCAAAATAATAAGATAATTTTAACAGCGTTCTAAAGCAAAGTAAACTTTTTGTAAAAAAAAAAAAAAAAAAAGGCCACAAGGATGACCCCAGCTAAAACTGCCAGCAATAGTGGAGAAGGTGCCTGAACCGGCCTTTGGTTGTAATCAGGTTGGTGGGTACCCTAACTGTCATCATAGAGCCTTCATCCTGTAACTGATGGAAGCAGAAGCAGAGATCCACAACCAAGCACCAGGCCGAGCTCCAGGAGTCCAGTCAGAGAGACAGGAGGGATTATATGAGCAAGGGGTATCAAGACCATGATAGAGAAATCTACAGAAACAACTGACCCAAGCTCGTGGAAACTCACAAACTCTAGACTGACAGGCCATGGAGCCTGCATGGGACTGAATTAGGTCCTCTGCATACCAGAGACAGTTTTGTAGATTGGTCTGTTTGAGGAGGCCCTGGCAGTGGGATCAGGATCTATCCCTGGTGTATGAGCTGGCTTCCTGAAGTCCATTACCTTTGGTAAGATGCCTTGCTCAGCTTTGATGCAGGGGGAGGGGTGTGGTCCTGCCTTAACTGAATGTACCAGGCTTTATTGACTCCCCATGGGGGAGCCTTACCTGTAGTGGGTAGTTGTTCCAGCTTTGACCTGGAAGTACTACCACCATTGAGGCTTCCTGTAACTGTCACGCCTATGAGGTGGGGCAGAGACAGGAGCACTTAAGATCTGAGATCCAGATGTGCCTGCTCTCTTGGTTCCTGGATCCTGGACGCTAGAGGTAGACTGAGGAGAGTTCTCCACAGAACACCACTGGACTGCGCTTCACCTTTCCTGGACCCTGTAACCTATCTCTTCACTTGTAAGTTACCCAACAAAATAAACTCCCCTTTTACCTTCGTGGAGTTGCCTTAATATTTCCACCAATACCTATCCTTTTGGTGGAGTGGTTAGGGGGTGGGTCTGGGGAAGACGGGAGACGGGGAGGGGGGAGAAGTGGAGGGGGGGAAGAATGGGAGGGGAATTGTGATTGGTATGTAAAATGGAAAAAAAAATTAAATAAATTTAAAAAAGAAATTTTTAAGAATTGTCAATATTACCAAGCAGTGGTGGTGCACACCTTTAATCCCAACACTTGGGAGGCAGAGCCAGGAGGATCTCTGGGAGTTCGAGACCATCCTGGTCTACAGAGCAAGATCTAGGACAGGCACCAAAACTACCTGGAGAAACCCTGTCTCGAAAAAACAAACAAACAAACAAAAAAGAATTGTCAAAGCTCAAGGGATATAATTTTTGACTTGACATAATGTTTTATATAAAAATATTGATTCATTTTAATTCTTATGAAATCAAATAGAGATAACAATATAATATAGCTAACTATTATTTAATATTATATGTTCCTAATTACACACACACACACACACACACACACACTGCTCAGTCTATAATGGTACTTGCATGCCCTGTGTGAGAGACATGAGACTAGGAAGCTGTGTTGGGCTCCATTTTTGTGTGTTTTGAACCTTTTTAAAGCTTCCTAAAGTCTCATGTATGTGCCAGATGCTTGGGTACCATTTATAGGCAGACTTTTCTTTCCAGCCAGCCAGTTCTCAAATAATCACACAGAAACTTAATATTAATTATAAATGCTTGGTCGATAGTTTAGGATGTTTCTAACAAGCTCTCACAACTTAAATGAACCCATTTCTATTAATTTGTGTGTTGCCCTGAAGCTTTTTTACATCATGTACTTACTTTCCATCCTGCTCTTTCTGCATCTGATGGCATCTCCTCAGATTCCCCCTCCTTCCCAGAACTTTATTACTTTCTTAGTCTGGTTCTCCCACCTAATGTTAACCTACCTAACCATTGGCCCATCAGCTCTTTATTAACCAATGAGAGTAATATATATTTACAGTGTACAAGGATTGTTCAACAGCAATTACTTAACACCTTATAGGCAGTATTTTTCAATGTATTGACATTGTAAGATCTTAATCAGACAGTAAAATATCTGTCATTTGCAATATCTATATTTATTTTTCCTCACATAGGAAGTAAATTTGCCCATCCTAAAGCCAGAATGGCTTTAAACTCTACTAGCATTAATAGCAGGTATAAGTATAAATCTAAACATCACTCATAGCAGACATGTGTGAAACATGAAGTGTAGTTCATTCCTATCAAAATTCTTTCCTAGTTGTGAATTTGTGAAAACAGGAAAGTTAGCAGCTCTAAACCTCTATAGTGACAGAAACAAAAGAACAAAGTGAAATGAGAGGAAAGGTTAAAAAGAAAAAGGAAAGGAAAAGTGTTCCAAGCAAAAAGGAGCAAACACTAACACAGATGTGTGCGTGCATGCGTGGGTACATACACATTATAACACATTTCAAAATAAAGTTATAAATACATATTCAAATGCTATACATCATATTTATGTACTTATTTCTTTACTTATTTTGAAAGGTTTCTAATTGATATAGAATTACACCATAACACTATCTTTATTTCCTCTCTCCAGGCCATCCCAGCTAAGTGTTCCTTTGAATTATTTCCATGCCTCCCCACCCTCAAAGTTGAAATTCTCTTTTGCTCTGATTATATTTGTTATGTATATGTATGCATACACATGTATATATGCATATATCTGCTGAGTAACTTTTTATTGTTTGTGTGTATATGGCTTCAGGACTGATCACTATGCATTGTTTAACCAAGGAGTAGGCTCATCCGTACACCAGATTAATTCTCCTTCTCCCAGCAGACAATAGTTGTTTATAGTTCTTTGTCTAGGGAATGGGATCTGTTGAAATTTTTCTCATTCCCTGTTAACATGTTCATTGATATTGCTATTGCTCTGGTCTTGTTTATGTACCTACTTCTACAAGAGACTGTTTCAGAGTAGACTTCCTAATATTCTGGCTCTTACAATCATTCTGCCTTTCCCTTTCCTCATGTTCTATGAGCCAAAAATGTAGGATCTGTAATGTGGATTATCAATCTGTTCTGGGCTCTTCATTGTTCGGAGATCTCTGCAATGTATCCAGTTATGTTTGTCTATGCAAGTCTTTAAGTGCTGTAAGAAAAGCATATTTGATGAGGTCTAGTAGTTAGTCTTACCTGTGGGAATAAAGGTAATATTTAAAATGTAGTGAGGAATTATACTTACCTAGCAAAGAGATTGTATTAAGTATTTTTCTAAGGTCCATGACCTCACCACTCCTAGGAATACATGGTGAGGTGTCCAGTACCAGACATGATTTCCCTCCTATTGAATAGGCTTTAAGTACAACAAAACAGGCATGATGAATTTGTCTTGATTTTCTGCCCTACAGAGCTACTGTAGTGGCTATCCCTGTTTTGGTGAAGAAGAAGGATTCATACATTTTATAGAATTCCCTTTTCAATGTTCAGTGTCTGCTGAGAAACCTGATGGACTCTATGGGCAGAGATTGTGCAGCCATGGACTGTGTGAACAGCCTCTTTATGCAGGGATTGTGTAGCCATCTCTGCATTTGTTTCTCTTCCCATGTCTGTATCTGGTGTCTGTTGCACTCTGGGGACAGCCTCCTTGTGGAAGGGTTGTCCAGCCATGGATTCTATAGATAGCCTCCTTATGAAGGGTTGACCAGCCATGGATTTCATAGACAGCCTCCTTATGAAGGGTTGACCAGCCATGGATTCCATAGACAGCCTCCTTGCGGAAGGGTTATCCAGCCATGGATTCCATAGATAGCCTCCTTATGAAGAGGTTGTCCAACTATGGATTCCATAGATAGCCTCCTTATGAAGAGGTTGACCAGCCATGGATTCCATAGATAGCCTCCTTATGAAAGGGTTGTCCAGCCCTATACTAGTTTCTTTTCAATATAGTTTCTCATTTTTAAAGTATGGGTAGGTTATGAATTTTTGAAAATTTGAAATCCTAATTCATTAATAATTGTTCATCAACAATTCATTCACTTTTTATTTTTTCAGCTGAGATTATAATTTAATTACTAAAGGGAAGCAGAGACACGCACTAAGCTCCTTACTTAGACATATCAGCTAAATATTGTTTTACTATCTTCAAATTATAATTTATAAAAACAGTATGTGATTTTTAAACTTTGTCAAAGTACAATTTAAATGATTATTAGTTTTAAATACATATACGATTGTTATATCATTTCAAAATGTATTTAGTCAACAGAATTTTGACAGTTTTAGAAAAAATATTTGAAAACACTATTTTTCTTACTAAATATATATAGTACAAACACACACACACAACATCAAAGGCGGGTGGCAGTGGCACACTCCTTTAATCCCAACACTCAGGAGGTAGAGCCAGGCAAATCTCTGTGATTTTGAGGCCAGCCTGATCTACAGAGTGAGATCCAGGACAGGACAGGCACCAAAACAAAATGGAGAAATCCTGTCTCGAAAAAGAAAAAAACAAACAAATCAAAGGCAAAAAATAATATAGATTTTACTGATGAACTCTTATTTAGAGGATTAATGGTTTAAATTGAGATGTGGCTTCAAAATTATTTGTTTGATATAATCAATTAAAATTATAATCCTATTATACTTTGGTTTGTCATTACTTTTTAAATACATAATACATTTTAGGATTAGGTTTTCACATTATTATGAAATATTCATGTCTTGCCCTCTCACTGTGAACAATTAGAAAATTGCCTAATATAATAATTATTGGACATTGGATGAGATAAATGATTATATCATAATTTATGAGACATGGGATCAAAAGTGGAAATCTGTCCAATCATCTTGATTATAAGAATAAAGATGATTTCAGAAACTGAAGTTCACAGAACATATTCTTTAAAATGCTCCACAATCTCCATGAAGTAAAATGGAAAACAGACAAGGAGTTGGGATTGTGGAGTTTATTTATGTCATAGGGTTCCAGTGAGGTGATATGAACAAGGAAATCCTTAAAGAATGCAGAGAATCTTCACTATTTATTCAACAGTATGTGCATAAAAAGCCACCTCCTACAGAAAGAATAAGAAATAGTTTATCTATTCCCAGAGTTAACACTGGTAGGAATGATTTTCACACTTTGCTCAGACAAGAGAGAATGCTGTAGGCATCAGAATGGAAACTCAGTAAAGAGTCTTAAATGAGTCCATTTGGTCCATGTCTGAAACATCTCTGGCATCACACCTGTACAGATCTGTATTATCAAAGTTTTAAAACAAGTCACTAGGAATCAAACTGACTTTCAAATAATTCAGTGGCAAAAGGCTCAAGATCTTTTTAAATTTATAATATTTAATTTTTAAAATTATAATTTAGAACCTTTTTCCCATTACTTTACCTCCCTCTAGCCCTTCTGATACATAAACACTTCTCTGTCACAAAATCACAGCCTACTTTTTCTTTAGTTGAATATATATATTTATTCAATATATATGCATATATATATATATATTTCTTAAAGGTAGAAGTACAATGTCTCAGTCCCTATAGTGTTTCCATATGCATGTGATCTTGTGGTGCTATTGTGTTCCCCAATATTGTGCACCCTAATAAACTTATCTAGGGTCAGAGACAGAACAGCCACTAGATACAAAGGCTAGAAAATGGTGGCACTCACACCTTTAATCCTAACACTCCAGAGGTAGAAATCCCTCTGGATCCCTGTGAGTTCAAGGCCACATTGGAAACAGCCAGGCATGGTGACACTTGGCTTTAATCCCAAGAAGTGAGCCTTTAATCCCAGGGAGTGATGGCAAAAAGAGAAAGATATATAAGGCGTGAAGACCAGAAACTAGAAGCATTTGGCTGGTTAAGCTTTCAGGCTTTCGAGCAGCACAGTTCAGATATTGGGATGAGGACACAGAAACTTCTCAAACCATTGGGATGAGGACATAGAAACTTCCAGTCTGAGGAAACAGGATCAACTGAGGAACTGTCGAGGTGAGGAATCTCTGGCTTGTTCTGCTTCTCTGATCTTCTAGCATTCACCCCAATAACTGGCCTCAGGTTTGTTTTTATTAATAAGTCCATTTAAGGTTCCTGCTACATGATCTTGTGGCTGACCACTTGCTATTGGATAACAAATTGAGGGATTTTCCCTAGGAAGATCATTTCCCCACTCTTAGCATTCTGCCATTGCTCCTGTGTCTTTGGCTAGGAGAGGCACCACGAGCTTTGTCCTTTCCATGCTAGCAGGTCCATGGGTGTTCTGATTGTTTATGCTTTTGTAGGCAGCCGTGCTGATGAGACTTCACTTGCTACCTTGATGACATTTCCAGGACAAACAATCTCATAGCCAACATATGTTCCTCTGCCCAATAAATTATTCCACAGCCTCTCTGCAATGCACCACATGGTTCTCTGCATTTAGATTGGTTATGCTTTTTTTTTTTCTGTAGTGGTATCCATCTCTCATAAAGAGAAATTTCTTTACTAAAAGGTGAGAACTGTTCTTATCTGTGAGTATAAGAATCACTGTTTAGAATGTTGTCATAAATTGTGATGATTTAGAAAAGTGGCTTCTCTTTGTGATCCATAACTCACAAACGAAGGTAGTTGATGAGGTTTCGGGTCTCTGACATGGCATCCCTCTTGTTCAGTGGAGCATAGTTTAATTAGAGAGCTGCTGATTGTTGTAAGGGTATTTGTGTGACTTGTACCACTAGGGTTAGTTGTTGTGTTTCGTCGGCTTCTCAACTGGGGATGTCTATTGGTTGCTTCTCCTCATTGGAAGTTTGTATGGCATATTCTGGCACTGTAAAAGCTAGTCCCCTAAGAGGGGAATTTCAGGTCATACCAAGCTCAGGTCCTCTGGGCCCTATGTTTGAAGTGCATGGTGCCTGAAGAAATAGGGACTTAACTTCAATCACTGGGAGGTACCAAATGCAACAGAAATAAGCTATACTGCTTGACAGTTTATTAGACAATCCTGTTCAGTAATTCAAAATGGAGATTCTCACACCTGATGTTGAGTTTTCTTAGTATATGGCTTCTGGGGATAGCATTGTCAGGCCAGATGGGAATTTTTTTAACCTATAAATGTATGTGTTTACACAGACTTAAATGAACTATACTATGGGATGGTGTGTATGTCAAATCTGTTGCTCTGATTGGTCAATAAATAAAACACTGGCCAGTGGCCAGGCAGAAAGTATAGGCGGGACTAACAGAGAGGAGAATTGAGAGAACAGGAAGGTGGGAGGAGACACTGCCAGCCACCGCCATGACAAGAAGCATGTGAAGATGCTGGTAAGCCATGAGTCACGTGGCAAGGTATAGATTTATGGAAATGGATTCTTTTAAGATGTAAGAACAGTTAGCAAGAAGCCTGCCATGGCCATACAGTTTGTAAGCAATATGTCTCTGTGTTTACTTGGTTGGGTCTGAGCGGCTGTGGGACTGGCGGTTGACAGAGATTTGTCCTGACTGTGGGCAAGGCAGGAAAACTCTAGCTACAGAACTATAGGTAACTTTAGGCAGATGGGTAATATTATGATCTGTTATGACATTTTCAGACTCCCTTCCTGTAATTTTATCCTTCCTTCCTTCGTCTGTGTTTATCTTTCTCCCTTAATCACCCACATGCACCTTTCCAGTTCCCCCCTTCAAATCACTTGTCCACTCTCCTGAAATACTTATCCCTGTATTTTGCTGATGATTGGTGTATTGGATATAAATATTTTAGGCTGTTTACATCACAGAATGTTTTCTTTCTCTTAGAATTAGGGGAGATATTTTTCTGGTTATATTACCCTAGGTTGGTCCTCACAGTATTTGAAGACATGGAATACATTTCTCCATCCTCTTAGTCTCCCAATGTTTCCATTGAGAAGAAAACTCTTAATTCTTTTTTTTTTTTTTGAGACAGGGTTTCACTGTGCAGCTTTGCGCCTTTCCTGGAACTCACTTGGTAGCCCAGGCTGGCCTCAGACTCACAGAGATCCGCCTGGCTCTGCCTCCCGAGTGCTGGGATCAAAGGCGTGTGCCACCACCACCCGGTGAAAACTCTTAATTATGATTGGTGTTCCTTTATATATACGACCTATTTTTTTCTACAGTTTTCAATCTACAATGTTATGTATTCTTTGTGGTTAAACTGATTTAACTATTATATTCTATGGGCAATTTCTTTTTTGATCTTTTCTACTTTTTGTTCCATGTGCTTCTTGTGTTTGTATGGGTATATTTTTCCTTAGTTTGGAGGAATTTTTCTTTTGATATTATTGAAGATATGGTATATACTACTGACCTGTGATTCTTCTTCCCCATCTGTTTTTATAATTTAAGGTTTCTTCTTTTCATGGTACATCACATTTATTATGTTTCTTTCTTGTAATTTTAATTCTTAAAATACCCCTCACTTATTTTATCTAGATTCTCTACTTTATTTTTGAATTCTGATAATCTCTCTTCTGCTTACTTTGTTCTACCTATAAGACATCCTCTTGAGTTTTCTACTTGAGTTTTTAAATTCCCTCTTCATTGAAGTTTGGATCTTTCCCAAATTTTTTACTATTTCTTTGAATTTTATTATCAAATTCTTTACTGTCTTTATCATTTGCTTTAGATTTATTTTTTGTGTTTTCATAGGCATCATTTAGACATGTATTCTTACTTATTCTCTTTAATTGCATTGAGTTGTATCTTTGTGTAAACCTTAAAATCCTTGACTTATTTGATAAAGTTTGGTTGTTTTTATTTGTTTTGGTTTGTTTTTAATTCTGTGCTTCATAACTTGTCTAGGTAATTCTTATTAAGGAATATCACTGCTGGACAGATGAATTGTGGAATATGGGAGATATTCCCTTGACCTTTCATACTACTTGAATTTTAATATATATATACATATACATATATATATACATATATATATATATATATATATATATATATATATATATATGTATATACTTCTTTTGTTATCTCTGTTTCTGACATGAACAGAGCATGTTGGGAAAGAATATAGGGCAGGGTACATAATCCTGTTTGAGCCTAACATTTGATATAGCTTAGTTGGAATAAAGTCTGATGTACATAGGTGGCTGGGATGGCATGATGCAGTTCCTGATCTAAATCTGGAGTTTAGTGATAATTCTAGAGGTTCACAAGCATACTCAAAGGAGAAGATCTAGCTGAGTCACCAGGCCAAACACTGCTAAAGGATTTTCAGGATCTGGCTATGCAGAGAAGTAGATAGTGGTATTGGTGAAGCCTGGAGGTATATGAGAGAGAGAATGTCCTGGAAGAAAACTAGAGGTTGAGAATATAAGTGCAGAGGTGCCCATGCTAGACTGAGGTACTGGTTATGAGACCTGGGCTTGATCTTCAGGCTTGTATGGAAAGAATAATCTAAACAGCTCGTCTAGATAGAGAAATGTAACTACCAAGATTTTTTTTAAGAATTGAAAGAATAATATTTAAGCATTTAAATATCTAATATGTTATGTTATCAAACAAAAATGAAGCTCTCCTTGCAAAGGGAATCACAGATACATTATTATAGAGGCAAACGTTCATGGTCATGAGACTAGAGCACAGATACAACTTCTTTCAAATACCATGCTCTAGTATGATAACAATTTTGTTGAGTTTTTGTAGTTTTCAGAATAAAAGAAAGTCATAAATGAAGGTTCTTTTGAAATACAATGTGAATATATGAGGTATGCAGGGCCAGCTCTGCTAGGAAATTCAATGCTGTTTGATGACATTCTTGCTTTTTTTCTCATTTGGTGTAAGCTAGTAGTCTGTTAGTAAGCAATTTATGGATAATAACTAATTAGTTTTTAATTGTGTCAGTTCAAGCATCGTTAGAAAACAATATGAAATAGAATTTGTTGAGAGGTTATAATTACATAGTTATCAATTTTCTGCCAATTACAAATTGTAAAACATATCTCATTATTTGAATATATAATTTTTATAACAAAAATGAGTAAAATTTCTCCTTTATGATTCTCAGGTGTGCCATATCAAACATATCCAGTTTTTTTTACCAATATATTGCATATCCATTTTTGCTTAAAAATGTACAATTTAGACAAGCGTATCTTGGGATTGTTTCTCTTTTCTGGTTTCCATGATTACAGTGGCAGAAGCTTGGGGATTGGATTCATCGGAGGGTTTACTCATTTATGCAATTAAATGATAGATGTACACTGCCCAAGGAACAGTTAGCTAACATTCCAGCTTTTTAGCCTTTCACACAACTAAAAGTGGCTTTCTGAATGAGTAACCCAAGGGATAATGTGCCAAATGCTATAATCACATTGCAAAGTTCTTAGCAGAAAATATTAAAAGCCAACCAATGCATATAGTATGTTGTAGAAATTATGTTAGTGGGTAGATATCCAATGTAAGTATATATTTTTATCACAATGAAGTAAAAGTGATTATAATAGAATTATTTGTTTAAGTAAGAATAAATGAACCATGGAACTATTCCAATTATCACTCATCAATAAAAATAAATATACTAGACAAATGCAAGTAAGTTTAGTCAGTGGAATACTATAAAAAAACACTTTTGTTATGTGCCATATTGTGAAGGCTTATTTTTGACTGAATGCTCAAAAATAAAGATAAATTTTTGATGATATATAACTCATTTTGTGTAAAAACACTGAGATTCATAGAGAAAAGTCATGATGGTTCAAGTGAAAATGAGTGTTACCTTGGTTAATATATATTGGTCAGAAAAAGCATTAGAGAATACTGAGTCTATTTTCCTTTGAGTTTTGCTAACATTGGCACATTAAGCACTTAATAAAAATTAATTGAGCTGAGAACTTATTATTTGTTTGCTTTTGTATATGGGCACTATGCTTTGGTTTAAAGCTACTACACTATGCACAGCTGGGAAGTCAATACAATTTTCTTGGGATTATTTTAAATGCACGTTTAATGTAGTTAAAATATAATTATACTTTCTGTGTTTTGCTGTTTTTTTTTTTCTTTTAATGTAAGAGATCTATTGAAATTTTCTGTCGGGAAATGACTAAGAAAGAGATAACTCTAAAAAAAGAAACTAAAACTTAAATATTTTAGATGATCCAGTTACAGGAATCTAGCTCATAAATATGATTAGATATCATGAAATCACTGACTACTTCTTTCCAAAACCCATACATAGATAAAATTGATAATGAATGCAAAATCTCACAAGTTAAGCAACAGTAATCTACAGCCAATTTAAAAATGACTTAGTGTCATAATGTGTGTATATTTTGTTGTGTCAATCTAATCTGTTGTGAAATAATCTTTTTGTATACTATGAAGATGTGCCACTCAGATTAGCTTAATAAAAATCTGAATAGTCAATAACCAGACAGGATTTTCGGGGCAGAAAGGATGCTGGAAAGAAGACGGTGGAGAAGATAAGACACACAGAACAAGCAAGACCTGGAAGAAAAGAGGTAACAGCCACAAGCCACGTGTCAGCACATAAAATAACAGAAACAGGTTAGCTTAAGTTATAAGTGCTAGTTAGAATCAAGCCTATGCTATTGACTGAGCTTTCTTAATTAATAATAATCTCCATGTCGTGATTTGGGAGCTGGCAGGCAGGACAGAAAAGTTCTCCCATATGATTCAGTTGTTTATAAGCTGAGGTAGTATGCTGAATAGATTGCAAATAAAAGTCAAAATCCTGGAGCTACAGAGATGGTCCACCAGGGAAGCGGATGTACTGCTGTTTATACACACATCCACATAATGAAAACTAATAAAAGTACATTTTACTAAGAGCAAACTACAACTTATTTCCTTGTTGTGTAAGGCAATGATTGCATATGATGCAATTTTTATCCACTTACTGTGTATGTGGACTTATGACAGTGAAAGGCAAGTACTTTTCCCATCAAAACCCATGTTAAATTAACATTCTCAAATTAAATATTGCCTCAGATATGAATAAGTTAAAATGCACCTTTCACAATTCAATCCTACTCAAATATAACTTGTGTCCTTAACAATTTCATTACTTAAGCCATGATGGACCTCTTTTTTTTTTTTTTTTTTTTTTTACAGAATCCACAAGTTAATGCAGGAGAATCATATCATATCATTGGAAACTATTGTAGGTAGGAGCAAAATCCCCTTTCATAGGTATGATAAAAGAGAAGTAAGTTTATAAAATTGACATTCAGTTATCACCTAATCAGATATCAAAAAAAGAGACTTAAATTGATTTCTTTGTGATTGTTCTTTGAGTCTTGCTAAACATTCTGGTATGACTTCTAGCCTGCTATCCTCTTGCCTTGGACTCCCAAGAAGGGGGACAACAGGTATCCAGTGCTATGCCTAGCTTAGGACATTGATTTTTATTCTTCACCAAAATTGTGAACTGAATTGAACAAGATGCAGTATGGTTTATGTCAGGGATATGAAGAAGGAATGATGGGAAGAACACTGGAAAACTCTAACATCAGGGTACAGAGAGTGACAGATGCTGAAGGAGCCTTGGTCTGTGATGAATAAATCAAACATGATAGTCTTTATCTCTAATAATACTCTAAAATTTTAGTTATTGTAAATGAATAATATATAAATGTATAATTATACTAGATGCATATACATGTAACACATACTCTGTGTATGTCTAAATGTATGTATGTACATATCTTTCTTTTATTACTTTTTCAATAAATTTTTTTAAGGAAGAATGTATTTTTACTTTAGATTTTTAATTTTTTCTTGTCTTAGGGTTTTATTACTGAGAAGAAACACCATGACAATAGCAACTCCTATAAAGGAAAATATTTAATTGGGTCTGATATACAGTTTCAGTTCAGTCCATTATTTTCATGGGGAGAAACACAGCAGTATGCAGACAGACATGGTGCTAGAGAAGGGGTTGAGAGTCTTACAACCTGATCCAAAGGCAGCAGAAGACAATAGCTGACTTGAGCTTCTGGGGCTTTAAAACCTGCTCCCACACTTCTCACACTTTCTGCAAAAAGGCCCCACCTGCTCCAACAAGGCCACACCTCCTAATGGTGTCCCTCCTTATGGGCCAAGCGTTCAAACACACGAGTCTATGGAAACATTCTGATTCAAACCACCACAGACTCCCTAACTTTACACAAATCAATTTATGAGATCTACATCCTCTTGATGTTAGTAGTTTGAAGCATGATGATGTTTATCGACTTTAAGTCCACAAATAGCTTAATAGGAAGGCAAGGCTGGACTCAGACATACTGAAGAGGAGGCTGCAAGCACCTACAACTCTCAAGCCTTCTCTCTTGACAAGTGAAGTGTGAATGCAGTGTGCCCCACAGGCTCATGTGTTGAACACACAGTTCCCAGCTGGTGGTGCTGCCTTAGATTTTTTTTTTTAAATTCCTACCAGGTGGTGGTGATGTATGACTTTAATTCAGCAGTCAGGAGACAGAGGTAGATGGATCTTTGAGTTTGAGGCCAACCTGGTCTACAGTGTGTGTTCCATGATAGCCAGAGCTACAGAGAGAAACCTGTCTCAAAAAAGCCAAAAACGACAACAGAGGTTTTCATTTCATTAAAAATAGATTTTTTTCATATAATATATACAATATGTAAGGATTACAGCTGCCCCTATCTCTACTCATTCCCTTTGCTCTCAACATTAGGGAAAGAGACTCAGGAGAAGGCAAGAGAATCAGAGACCCACTTGTTATTTGAGAATCCCATAAAAATACTAATCTGAAAGATACATGTATGCCAAGGACCTGATGCAAACCCATGTCGGCCTGTAGCTCATTCACTGGTTTCTGTGAGTTCATATGAGCTTTGACAAGTTGATTTAGAGAGTCTTGTTCTTCTGGTGACCTCCATCTCCCCCTCGGTACTCTTTCCATCTCTTCCTTTGTTCCTTTGTTCAGCTCAGGGTTCCCTGAGCTCTGAGGGGGAGAGATTTGAGGGAGAAATCCCATTTGTAGCTTTGTGTTCCAATGTCTCTATGTGCAGTGGCTGGCTATGGGTCTCTGTATTTGTTCCCATCTGCTAGAAGGGGAAGCTTCTCTAGTGATAGCTAAATAAAGGACTGACCTATAACTAAGGCAGAATATTGTTAGGAGTCATTTTATTGTTCCATTTTTTTTTGCCTTTCTTTCTATTTATTTATTTGTTTGTTTACTTGTTTATCTATCTATCTGTCTGTTTATCTATCTAGCTATCTATCTTATTTATTTTTCATCAGTAGTATTTGGTTTTACCAGAGGTCTCTGGATTACCCGTTCTTTCTATTTCTTGGTGATTAGCAATGTCATGTACGGGTTCCATCTCGCGGACTGGGCCTTACGTCAAATCAGATAGAAGCTCTGTGCCACCATTGCCCTAGCACAATCGGCAGGCAGGGCAGATTGCAGGTTTTGTGGCTGGGTTGGTGGTTATGTTTCTCTTTTGACAGGCTTAGAGTACCATCCCGTACCAGAGACTAGAAGGTTGAAGGCTTTATTTAGGCATCAGCTCAATCTCTGCATGTTCAATGAGTTGTATGAGTGTTGTCTTCAGGAATGGGGCCTTTCTATCCATTGGCTGAGAGTAACCCATCTTGGCAATCACTTGGGTTTTTTTGTTTGTTTGTTTGTTTTTTGATATCTGTGTGCAACCCAGTCCCAGCATTAGAATCTTCATTTTGTGACAAGACATGGCCAGTTGGAACTTGGTATCTCTAATTATAGGGAGACTTTATTAGGATTGCCTTCATATGTTTTAGGAAGTTCCCTCTTCAGGAGTTTTCTGCACCACCCCTAAAATGCACCTCAATTCTAGCTGTCTCACCAAACATTCCCTCCATCAACCACATTTCTCCTCCTCTTCTGTGGTGATACTGTGTCCAGCAATATATTGTGCACCCTAATAAACTTATCTGGGGTCAGAGAACAGAACAGTCACTAGATAGACATAGAGGCCAGAAAATGGTGGCACACACACCTTTAACCCCAGCATCCCAAAGGCAGAGATCCATCTGGATCTCTGTGAGTTCAAAGTCACACTGGAAACAGCCAGGCATGGTGACACATGCCTTTAATCTCAGGAACTGATGGCAGGAAGCAAAAAGGTATATAAGGCATGAGGACCAGGAACTAGAGCCCTTTTAAGCTTTTAGGCTTTTGAGCAGCAGTTCAGCTGAGATCTATTCTGGTGAAGACTCAAGCATTCCGTTTGAGGAAACAAGATTGGCTGAGGAATTGGTGAGGTGAGGTTGGCTGTGACTTGTTCTGTTTCTCTGATCTTTCAGCGTTCACCCCAATACCTGGCTCAATGTTTGTTTTTATTAATAAGACCGTTTAAGATTAGTGCTAAACCCCTCTCTACCCTATTCACCTGTTTCTGTTGCCCCCTTCCATTGTCCTCAGTCCACCCATAAAATCTATTCTGTTTACCCCTAACTGGGAGATCTGTATGCCCCCCTCGTCTCTTCCTCCATACCTGACCTCTGTGGGACTAGAGATTGTAGTGTGGTTATCATTTAATTAAAGGCTAATATGTATGTATAAATGAATAAATACCATATTTATCAGAGGTCTGGTTTACCTCATTCAGAGTGGTTTTATATATCCATTCATATGCTTTCAAATTTCATAATGTCAATTTTTTTAACAGTAAAGTAATACTCCATTGTATAAAATCTACCATGTTTTCTGTATCTATTCTTCTCTTGGGAGACATCTCGGTTGTTTCCAATTTTGAGTTGTTATGAATAGGGCACCAGTTTACATGGTTCAGCAAGTGTCCTTATGATAGGATGAAGCATCCTTTGGGTATGTGCCCAAGAATGTGTATGTGGATCTTGAGGTTAATCAATTTTCAACTCTCTAAGGAACTGCTATACAGATTTCCATAGTGGCTGGACAAGTTCACAGTACCACCAGCAATGGACAAGTGCCTCCCTTAGCATCCTTACCAGCATGAGCTGTCACTTGTGTTATTGATCTTAGTGATTCTGAAGTGTAAGATGGAATATGAAAGTACTTTTGTTTTACATTTTCCTGATGGCTAAAGATGTTGAACATTTGCTTCTCAGACATTTGAGATACCTCTATTGAGAATTTTCCATTTTAGTAGGATTATTTGGTTTTTCAGTATCAAGTTTCTCAATTTTTTTATATATTTTGGATAGAAATCTTCTATTGGATGTTGAGTTAGGTTAAAGCTTTTCCCATTCTTTAGGCTGCCTCTCTGCTTGAAAAATGGTGTCTTTTTCCTTAAATAAGCCTTCCAGTTTCTTGAAGTCCCATCTATTAAGTATTGATTTTAGTGCCTGTGCTAATGGTGTTCTGGTAAGAATATCTTCTCTTGTTCCAATGAAGTAAAGGCTATTCTCCAGTTTTCTCTCCTATTGAGTTCAGGGTATCCAGTTTTATGTATTTCTTCTGGCTTTTTATGAAAAAAAAAATCAGGTGGCCATAGGGCACAGGTGAATATATGTCTGGGCCTTGAATATGATTCCATTGAACAGCATGTCTCTTTTTAATGGCAATACCATGCTGTTGTTATTACAATAGCTTTGTAGTACAACTTGAAATTGAGAAGAGCAAGACCTCCGCAGTTCTTTCCTTACTCAGGATAGTTTTAACTCTCTTGTTGTTCTTGTTTTTGATTGTTTGGTTTTGTTTTGGGGTTTTGTTGTTGTTTTTGTTTTTGCTTCTGTCCTTTTGTTTTCTATATTAAGCTGGGAATTGTCCTTTGAAGGTCTGTGAAGAATTGTGTTGGAATTTGAATGGCAATTGGATTGAATCTGTAGATTGCTTTTGTTAGGAAGACCTCTTTTACTCTTTTGATCAGATTAATCCACCAGCATCTGAGAGCTTTCTAATTTCTGACATCTTCTACAATTTTTTTTTCTTCACAGAATTGAAAGAAAGTCTTTGTGGTTGTTGGATTTTTGTTGGTGTTGGTGGTGTTTTGTTTTTTTTTTTTTTTTATCATGCAAGACTTTCACTTTCTTAGATTTAGATAATTTGAGATTATTGTGAAAGGTGTTGTTTCCCTGTTTTCTTTCTCAGTCCCTTTTTTATTTGTATTGTGATAGACTACTGACTTTTGTGTGTTAATTTTGTATCTAGCCACTTCGCTGACTGTGCTTATCAGCTGTAGAAGTTCTCCAGTGGAATTTTTAGGATCATTTATGTATACTATCATTATTTGCAAATAAAATACTTTGATTTTTTCTTATAATCTGTGTTCCCTTTGTGTCTCCTTCAGGTTTCTTATTGTTCTAGGTAAGACTTCAAGTACTATGTTTAATGAGTATGGAGAGAATGGATCACCTTGTCTTCTTCCTGATTTTAGTGAAATTGCTTTGAGTTTCTCTCCATTTGAGTTGATGTTGACTATGTGCTTGTTATAACCTACATGTTTTATGCTTAGATATGTTCCTTATATCCCAATACTCTCCAACAGTTTTATTATGAAGGGGTGTTGGATTATGTCAACAAACTTTTAAGCATCTAAGAGATAATCATGTTTTTTTTTTTCAGTTTCTGCTTGGTGTGTTATATTTATTGATTTTCATATATTGTAACATCCTTATATCTCTGAAATTAAGCCAACTTGCTCATGGTGGATGATCAATTTGATGTTTTCTTATATTTGGTTTCCAAGTATTTTATTGAATATTTTTGCATCTATGTTCATAAGGGAAATTGGTCAGTAATTCTCTTTCTTTGTTGGGCCTAACTGTGGCCTCATTAAATGAATTGAGCAATGTTCATTTTGTTTCTATTTTGTAGAATAATTTGAGAAGCACTGGTATAATTTTTCTTTGAAAATCTAGTTGAATTCTGCACTAAAACCCTCTGGCTCTGTGATTTATTTGGTTGAGAGTCTTTTACTGACAGCCTCTATTTCACTAGGGGTAATAGCTCTGCTTAAATTGTTACCTAATCTTGATTTATCTTTGGAAAGTAGTACCTATTGATAAAATTCTCATTTCCTCAGTGTCTGTTGTTATGAACTGGCCTCTTAGAAATGCCTATGCTGTGTTCCATAAGTCTGGGTTTGAGGTGTGTTCATTTTAATTCATTTCTAGAAAGTTATTCTTTATACATTTCTGTCTTGACCCATTTTTTGTTCAGTAGAGACCTGTTCAGTTCCCATAAGTGTGTAAGATTTCTGTTGTTAATGTTGATTTTGATATCCAGCTTTAATCCATGGTGGTCAGCTAGGATACAGGGAGTTATTTCAACTTTTTTGTATCTGTTGAAATTTGTTTTCTGTCCAAGTATGTAGTTGATTTTTGAGAAAATTCATTAAAAATATATTCTTTTGTGCTTGGGTGAAGTTTTCTGTAAATATCTGTTACGTCCATTTGGTTTATAATGTCTCTTAGCTCCAGCATTTCTCTGATTATTTTTGTCTAGATGAACTCTCTATTAGTGAAAATAAGGTGTTGAAATCTGTTACAATTGGTTTGTGATGGTCAATATGTGGTTGAAGCTATAGTAGTGTTTCTTTTACAAATCTGGGTGACCTTGTGTTTGGGGCAAAGATGCTCAGAATTAAAATGTCATCTTGGTAGATTTTTTTTGATGAGTATGTAATATCACTCATTACCTCTTCTAATCGGTTTTGACTTGAAGTCCATTTTGTTAGATAGTAAAATGGCTACACAGATTGCTTCTTAGTTCCATTTGCTTAGAATATCTTTTTCTTACTCTTTACCTTAAGATAATGTCTATGTTTGATGATGAGGCAGGTTTTTTGGGATTCAGCAAAATGATGTGTTCTATCTTTACATCTAGTCTCTTAGTCTGTGTCTTTTTGCTATGGACTTGAGGTCATTGATATTAATAATCAATTATTGTTGATTCCTGATATTTTGTTGTTGATAATCATGGTGGTGATGGAGACAGAGATATAGATAGATAGATAGATAGATAGATAGATAGATAGATAGATAGATAGATAGATAGATAGATGATAGATAGATAGATAGATAGATTGCTTTCTTTTGATTTTGCTTATCTAAGGTTATTTATTCTCTGTATTTTCATGGGCATTAACTTCTTTAGATTGGAGTTTACTTTTAGCACCTTCTATAGGGCTGGATTTATAGATAAATTGTTTAAATTTGACTCTATCATTAAATATTTTGTTTAATCACCATCTATGGTGATTAAAGTGTTTGCTGGGTATAGTAGTCTGGACTGGCATCTGTGGCCTCTGAGAATCTGTAGCACATCTATACAGGAAGTCATTCTGGCTTTGCAATCTCTATTGAGAAGTCAGGTGTAATTCTAATCAGTCTCCTTTATGTTACTTGGCTTTTTTTCCTTTGAAGCTTTTAGCATTCTTTCTTTGTTTTGTAGCTCTATTGTTTTGGTTATTATGAGGTGAGGGGACTTTTTTTTCCTGGTGCAATCTATTTAGTTTTCTTAATGTTTCCTGGTCCTTTATAGGCATTTCCATCATGAGATTAGGGAAATTTTCTTCTATGATTTTGTTGAAAATATTTTCTGGGCCATTGAGCTGGATATCTTCTTCTTCTATTTATTCCTAGATTTGGTCCTCTCATAGTTTTCTGGATTTCTCAGATGTTTTATGACAAGAGCTTTTTAGATTTAACATTTCCTTTGACTGATGTACTCATTTTTTATATCTCTTCAACACCTGAGAGTCTCTCGTCCATCTCTTGTATTCCGTTGGTAAAGTTTGCCTCTGTTGTTTGTGCTCAAGTTCCTAAATTTTTCATTCCCAGAATCCCCTCAATTTTGATATTCCTTATTGTTCTTGCATAATTGCATCATCTCTCTCTTCTTTTTCCTCCCTTAAATGCCTCTCATGTTCCTCCCTTCTCTCTAAAATGTATGGCCCCTTGTTTTAACCGCTTTACCCATATGCCCACATATGACATATAGTATCTATGAGGTATGTAGATGCTGCTCAGTTAGACCATGTTGACATGTGAATATGGTCCCAAGGTTAAGCACTTTGAACATGCATCACCAGTTGGGGCTGTTCTTCCCTTAACATTGTAGCTTTTCAAACTGTTCACTTTATGTTATAGGGCACATTCTTATACTAACCCTGTTTACATACATTACATACATAATGCCAGTAAATGCAAATTTCTATAACTGAGAGATTATTCCTTTATGGAGACAATATTGTCTGTTTTTAATTGAAACCCCTTCTAACTCATTGAAGAGTTGGAATCTTGTGAATTTAACCTCATGGTAACTTTAACCTTACAACATTAATCTTGCTTTCATTTTCTGAAACAGTCCTCACAAGTCCGTTATGTCATCAAGCTTATGAATACATTGGTAATAACAAAAAATTACCAAAAAATACAAACTTATTGTATACACTGATAACTATAGACTTTTTAAACTTTGCTATTTTTTTATTTACTGATAAAAATTTTCCTTTTTGTTTAACAAAAATAACTTTCTAAATATAGTCAGGTCTCCTCTCTGTCCTCAAGCAATGAAAAATTCTTTGAGTTTTCCCTTCTCTTTTGCAGTCATGACACTTTTCAAGGCTGTCAAACAGCTATTTTATAGTGTGATTTAATCTTCTTTGTCTGTTTTTTAATGATATATAAAAGTTTTAGAGTTGAAGAAAGTTATAAGAAAGATTGTATATGTGTTTGTGTGTGTGGTTTTTATTAACCAAACTGATCTTTCGTGATAAGCTGTTTATTCAATTCACTTTCTTAGTATCTTCCAGCGTTCTCTATGATAGAGTAACTGTCTTTCATTTTTGTCCTTTATTTAATATTTCTTCCTAGAGTCAAGTGATATTAAAGCAATGTTGCTATGTATCAACTTCCAGTAAAACTAGTATATTTTAGGATAGATACTTTAAAATAATCATCTTGCTACATAAATTTAAAAAAAATAAAATGAAAAATAATTAAATATATTATAAAATTTCAAAATAATTATTATTTAGTGTGGGTATTTGAAGAAAAGTACCAGATCTTTTTTTAATGAAAAATTGGGATACTGAGGGAGGAAGACTATTCTGAGGTCAACAGCACTGGAATGCTTAATGAGTACCAGGTCACCCAGAGGTACTGGTATACCCTGCCTCAAATGAAATGAAATAAATTTAAACAAAAAGAAATTTAAAGGAAGGAATGCAAAAAGCAAAAGGAAAGTAAAATACCCTTGAAAATTAGAAACATGGGTATAATGAAAAGATGTTTTCCTAAGAATATAGTTATGTAATGATGTAATGAATGAACTGTGATAAACCTGCATTTGGAAGATTTAGATTATTGACCATAGTTAATAATAGAGTATTACATATTTGAAATATATTGAAAATAATTATTAGCATTGCACATAAACAAGGACCCTATAGTAAATAGATATTATAACTAATATGTTTTTATGATTGTCTTATTGAACATTTTTCTTTCTTTTTACATTATAATATTTTATTCATTTGTGTTTGTGTGTGCATGTGATTGTACATGCAAAAGTCAGTTTCTTTTGCTTTTGTTAGATTTTATTTATTTTGTATGTGATTTTCTGAATTTATATGTATGTCTTGAGAATTTAATTATATTTGCATTTTATAAATCAAGAAAGCTCAGCAAGTGTAATGAATAAAACAATTTGTTTATTTACATTTTTGAAAATTTACAATTAATAAAATGTATATATTTCAAATTCTGAGAAGTTTATATTTTTAAATCGTGCTAATGCTGGATGGTTTTCTGCTTGGTTGTATGTCTAGATTCATTGATTTTGAGGCAAGGCACTCAGTAAAACAATCTAGCCTTGAAATTGTGATCTTTCTGCCTCAGCCTCCTGTCTCATTTCAGCCATGGGATATCATGATAAAAGTTAGAAACTGATTTTGAGAAAAAAGATTCAAGAAAATATATTTAAATTTAAGTTAATTATTCAAAAATATATGACTACAAATACATACATATGAATTCCTTAAATTATCCCAGCCTTTCAGATAATTGTCCTAAGTGGAGAATGTAAAATCTAGTTTATTGTATTGTTAAAACTGATATTTTAAAAGATGCAGTTCTTTAGGTGGTTGAGTGTGTGTGTGTGTGTGTGTGTGTGTGTGTGTGTGTGTGTGTGTGTGACAAAAACAACTTGTGGTACTGAGGGATTTTGCATTGTAACAACATTTTCAGTTGGGCGTATAGAGCCCATTGCTCCTGGGTGCACTCCTGAAAAGGCACATAATTATGGCAGGGAGCATGGCATGGATCCAAGGGCTCATCTCATGATGGACAAGATACAGAGAACAATGCAAGCCAGTGAGAAATAGTTTTCCACATTCACACTCAAATAACTTGCTTCCTCTAACTGGCCCCACAAGCTAGTTACCACCATCACCCTGTAATGCTACCATATTAGGAATGCATTAATAATGTAATATATGGATTGTGTGACAAGCCAGCCGTCTTATGAGTCAGTATCATCCCTCCACCAGCCTGATGAGCAGGCCTTCTGCACATGGACATTTGCTGGACATTTCCTATTGAAACCCAATTCTTTCATCCCTGAATTCTCACCGAATGATAAATGAGACTACATATATATGTGTGAATACCCTTTGGATTGAGAACCAATTCACTTTATGTTATTAACCTAAAGCTGAGAGTTAAACTTTGCTTCAGAAACACTTGAAATAAATGGAGAGCCATGTGTTTATTTATTCTTGTTACAAATTTCCATTCATTACAAAGTTTTACTTAAGAACTACTAAAAATAACAACAATTTACAGTGTAATTTCCCAGAAACAAAATTAGTCAAGGCAGTGAAGACAATTAAATGAGACAGTTTAATAAAAACTCTGTAAATATTTTATTTAGCCCATTAGCAATTTTTACTCCTAACGAAAAACAGTCTCCTTCTCATTCTTAAAACATAGTTAATTAACCCAATATAATGTAAACTTGATTAAAGTATTTTCCTAAGACATGGCTTTGAATATATAGTATCATAGAAGACTGGATATTTCAGATAATACTTCTTCAGAAGTCACGAAGGACATTAGATAATAGCAATTATGGACATAAATTCTGATTATTGACAGTTTATTTGGATTATACATCTGTAGCTCATCTTCTTCCAGTGTGTTTTACTCTATATAGCCTAGTTTTCCCATTTGGAAAGCACAGATTACAGTAAATAATTAAATGGCAGAATTATTTGTAAAACCAAGTTTTTGATGTTATTGTTTGTGTCTGTGTCAACATTGATATTTATTTGACAAGGAAATAAGGGAAAGGTTAAAGTAAGTTGGAAATATCATAAAAGGAATGGAAAAGTCATAGTTTTAGAGAACTGAGACACTGACTCTAAGGAAGGAAGAGACTGAAGATCATCATAATGAAATGAAATAAATCACACCTGCTTTTGTAAGGCAACATATTTCAATATACCTGTTGAAGAATATTTACAAATAATGCAACTGCAAATGATTTTGGTTTTATTTTCATGTTTCCTGCAGAAGTCAAAGATCTAAGAATAAGGAACGAGTAAATTACATTACATAATTTATTTATGAAAATTACAGTTTACTAGAAATTCCTAGACATTAGTAATTGTCTAGTTTTGAATATTGGCCTGTTTATTGAAAATTATTTTATTACTGTCAGTAACTTAGCAAAATCCAATTGAAAGGCTTTGATGAGGTTAATATAGTATCATTTACTAATAACTATTTAGACGTGATGTTCCCTGAGAAATCCAGAAGAGAAAGAAAGGCAGGAAAGGGTGACAAAAAGGTAAGTATTGGAGTTTATGGCTGTCATGTTTTCTATTTCTAAACTAACCTGTCATAAGTTTGTGACAACTTTTCCTATCTCTTTTTTACTGTGTTTATATATCAGAACTACTTATTTGTATTATCTTTTTTCTCTTTCATCAATTTAAAAATAAAAGTAATGTCCATAGTACTTTCCTGATTTAGAACATTTTTGTACAATCCCAAACATTTTGAATGACCTCCATTCTTCTCTAAGATTTTTATGTTACTTGCCAGATGTATTTTGAAATATTTTCCTACTATTTGTCTAACATTTTCTTCACTGTCATGTTTTATTTTATTACTCTTTAAAATATATATTTAATATACTTATTTTCATGTTTAAGGTAACTGTTTCGCTTGTTCTCATGTTTGTGTATTGTGTGCATGGCTGGTGTCTGTAGAGGCCAGAAGAGGGTGTTACATTCCTTGGCATGTTACAGAAGATTGTGAGCTGCTACATGGTTCTAAGACCCAAACCTGAGCACTCTGAGAAATCAACAAGTGTTCTAAAGTTTCCCACCTATGCAAGTCTTCAGCCTACTTTCTTCCTCTTTTAAAATATTATTTCATATGCTATTATTCCTGAATCAGTCACCCACATATCCTTTATTCATGATTTTTAATTCTTTATAACTTTGTGTGTGTGTGTGTGTGTGTGTGTGTGTGTTTCTCTTCGCTTATAGTTTAAAATTGGTTCTCTTAGCAAAGACTTCTCTACTGTAGCTTTTTAAAGAAAAAGTCTTTTTTTTTTCTCCTCCTTTTTGAAGGCTGTAGGGTATATCCCTGGCTACAAAAGTCTTGGTTTTCTTTGTCACATGAAAGATTTTTCATAGTCTTCTGGATTTCAAGGTGTCTAAAATAAGCCAGATCTTATTTTTATTCTTCTTCTCATAGGTTATGTCTCTTTTATTATCAGCCTCACCTTCAATATTTTATATTTTCCATTTTATTTCAAATACTTCAGCACTTTGACTATAATAATGTTCATTTTTTTCTCCTTTTCATATTTTGGTGTCTGATGATGGCTATGAAAATATTTTAGGAATTATTTCCTGACAGTTGTCTTTGTTAATTCCCTCTTTACTGTCTGACATCAGTGACTTCTATTCCATAGCATTTACAATATTTCTTCACTCTGAGTCAATTTCCTTTCTTTTGTTTGATATTATCTATTTATATTCACTATACTTCAGATTCATTAAATCCTTTTACAGCAATGTTGAGCCTTAGGAGAAACTTGGTGATTCTTTCTGTGGTTCTCATTTTTTTTTTAAATATGCCCATTCAATGTTTAATTATATTTTATCTCATCATTTAAATAACCAATAAGATCTTGAATTTTATTTAACATTTTTCTCATTAGAGCTTTTGACATTTTATTTTTTCCAAATTATATATAATCAGAAGAAGGCATTAAATATCCTGGAAGTGCAATTATGGATTGTTTGAAGTATCATATGGGTGCTGGGTTCCAAGCACATTCCCACAATCCTTTGCAAGAATAACTGGTATTCTTCACTGCTGAGTTCCCACCAAGCTCTGAGCTTTAAAATTTTAAAGTCACTTATTTAAAATCTATACATGATAACACAAATAACCTTGACCTATATCACTGGAGTTTGAGATTTCATAATCTGTTCTTGAGACAGGCTGTGTATTAGATGGTATTTAACTTTATAAGATTAATCACTTTTAGAGCTTCAGAGAGAAGCTTTTAGAGCTTCTCTGTACTTTGAAAATCTGTACATTGCACTGATATCAAGTGTGAGAGGAAGAATCAAATAACAAGAAGATCACGTAGATTATTATCATATCAGTTACTAGGAAGTAATGCTCACTCGCCACTACCTTGCATCTTGGTGTTGGAATCTCCATGGAATATATGACACAGTTCAGTCCTTCATGGAACCACACTTTACGTAGAGAAGCAAAAGATTAAGGTAAGCAATTGGCCTATCTGCCCTCCTCCTCTGCTATTGTAGAAAGACTCTTGGTATAGTTCTTGCACGTGGTAGGGTAGGTTATGTTGGATGCCATTGACAAATGAGCTTTGAGAAACAATGTAGACAATGAAAGACTGCATATTAGATTTATTTTTGAGAACATTTCATTGTATTTCTTGAGTTTTTCTAGTTTTGTGGTACAATGTGAGCAAATTGGTTAATATAATACCATAATATGTTTCTACAACAAATTAAAAAATAAACATAGCCTGCATTAGTATCACCAAAACATTAAAATTAATCAAAATGAATTTACTTATTGAGGTAATTTTAATAAATTGCAGATGATTTTTACATGTCTGCTATTTGACTGGTTAGAATTTAGGAAACTTAGAGTCACAATTTACTCATGAGTTAAGAGGAATGTCTATGTACTTTATATGAAGTCCAAGAAAGTATAGCTCATTTTCTGGAACTGTGCATGACAGCCTAATACATATTGAAATTCAATTGTAATTGTTTTTGTTGAAATATTTTTTATGAACTTTCCAGAAGATTTTAAATAATAAATAGAAGTTATATATTATCTAGATAAAAAATATTGTGACATTATAGATAAAAATGAATGGCCATAAAAAACCTCATAAGATAGATAAATGTCTCCAACACATAAAATGAAAATGTGTGCTAAGACTGATGTTTAATATTGCACTGCTATGGAAGAGTTCACATTTCAGCAAATGTGAAGATAATTTGAAACCCTAACTGGCATTGTTTTGAGAAGGAATTTTCCCAGGTAGATATTGACATACATGCAAATTTAGAAACTAATTCACAAAATACTATTTGCTCATCAATCTTTCATCTACATAAAATATCTCATATATTCAACCATACTTCAAAATATTTAATCACATGTAAGAATCAACCTTGCAATGTCAAATGCTTTCTTGTCATTTCAGATCTTGCTCCTTATACCTTCATGGAATGAACCCTCTAAATGATTACTCTTTCTTCTAAAAAAAGATTATTATTTAGTTTTAATTACGTGTATAAGTGTGTGACTTAGTGTAGGTCCCTGCACCCTGGTAACATCAAAAGATGCATCTGGTGTTTAAAATCTCTATTATGTTGTAACTCATATACTGGCAGTTAACATGGCAAGCCCTTAATTTTGTACATTAGAACATAGTTGAAAGGATGTGTCAGAGAGATGCAATGGACATCTTAGTGTCTAAAGCATGAGTAAAAGATTATAGTATCAAGAGGCAGGACACGGTTGAGTAATCCACAGGATTTTCTTCTCTTTTGCTTTTATGCGGCTTGTAGAAGACACATGTGACTTATATATATATTTTTAAGTGAACAATATCAAAGATAGTTCTTTTATGTCCTTAGTATATTTTTTAAGAATTTTTTATTCATTTTACATATCAACCACAGATCCCCCTCTCAACCCTCCTCCCATCCCCCCCACTCACCCCTATTCCCTCCTCTAAAAGGGTAGGGAATCCCATGGGTAGTCAGTAAAGCCTGGTACATTCAATTAGGCAGGACCAAGCCTCACCCCCTGCCTTGAGGCTGAGCAAGGCATCCCACCATAAGTAATGGATCCAGAAATCCAGCTCATGCACCAGGGATAGATCCTGATCCCACTGCCAGAGGCCCCTCAGACAAAGCCACACAGTTGTCTCCCGTATGCAGAGGGCCTAGTCCAGTCCGAGCAGGTTCCACAGCTGTCAGTCTAAATTTCATGAATTACCATGAACTTGGTTCAGTTGTCTCTGTAGATTTCTCCATCAAGATCTTGACTCCCCTTGCTCATATAGTCCCTCTTCCATCTCTTTGACTGAATTCCCGGAGCTCTGTCTGGTGCTTAGCTGTGGATCTCTGCATTTGCTTCCATCAGTTACTGTATGAAAGCTCTATGATGACAGTTAGGGTATTTACCAGTCTGATTATGGTGGTGGTCCACAGCTTTAATCCCAGCATTTGAGAGACAGAGGCATACAGATCTCTGAGTTTGAGGACAGCTTGGACTACAGCATGAGTTCCAAGATGGCCAGGGCTACTCAGAGAAACTCTGTCATGAAAAACAAAACAAAATAGGGACTTGTATTAGAAGCAAACACTGTAGAAGCTTTTGAATATCAGCAAGAAATTCCCTCGCAATGCTACATAGTTGTATTTTATTATGAAGTAAAGCTTAAGGTTTATGACATCAATGAAATAGAGTCCAGGCAAAATGATATTGTTAAATTCTCCTATTCTCTTAGAAAAAATAAAATTACACATTATAAAATACTCATGATATTTTTGTTGATTTTTTTATGTCATTTTGCTGGTGTGGATTTATCTTCATCTTTATTGCAGGTGTATATGTTTGTTCTGAGCAAATGGAATTTTATTTTATTTTTCTTATATACCAGACCTTAATTTCAAATCAAGGAGTAATTTTAGTCATTTTGTTTTGTTTTACTTTATTTAGTTTATTTTGAGAGACACTATCACAAAGGCATCATGGTCTCCTACTCACAGCCTCACTACAGATGACCTTGACCTCCTGGAGTTTCCTTTATTACCTCTATATTCTATTACATAATTGCCCCTGCATAGAAGCTTTTGGTCCTTCTGCTTAGCATTTCCTGGTATAGATTAAATTGAATGTGTGAGTGTCCAATCATACTTTCAATATCTCTTTGAAAGAGCCTTGAATATAATTACAGTTTTAAATATAGCATTAAACAAAAACTTCAAGGAAATATTTAAAACACAGTTAAAATTCTCAGTATTTACTCTTCTGTAGAAACAGCTTAATTGTATTCAAACAAAAACATTGTCTATATACAGAAAAGGTTACAAAGTATTTGAGGCATAACAAGAAAAACAGTTGTCTATTTATCCCTCTTTCCTAAGGCACAAAATACCACAAATATTTGTCAGATCTCTGGGAGACCATTTATACTTCTACTTCTAAAATAACTTACAAGCTACAAAATTGGAATATGATTTCCCAAGTTACATATTATAATTAACTGCATAATCTCAGTGTTAGAACAAAAATAATATAACATGATACATTTCATTTTAAAAGGAAACAATGGCATTAATGAAGCTCATGTTTAATGAGTCCGGTATTTGATTTCTTTATTAGTCAAAAAATAAGAGGTGTGGTTGATTTCCTATTGAAGATGAGACTATATAACAGAGGAGAATTTGAGAGGTAATAGGAAAAAATAGCATTTTTATGTTATTGATTTCAACTTATTTTCACAATTGAAGTGACAATTTGTCTACCTAGAGAGAGAAAATAGCATTTCTATGCTCATGATGAGTACTAATTAGTTAAAATCTACACACTATTGTGAATCTGAAAAATCCTGCATAATATTGAGAAGGGATAATCTAGCAGTTTGTGTACAAAAGTGTCCCAGCTGCGATGCTTTGAAAATCAACAGGATGCTTATTCACCAGGATGTCAGGCATGAGACCTTTTGAATAGGTTACAGTTTATCAAACAAAGCATGTGTAATGGCACAGGCATGGATCAAATGCTAATTGAGAGAGAAGAGATTTTAAGAAGTGTCTTTTAAAGGCATGTATTTAAACCAGCCATCTATTCTATAATTTATATTTATATAGTGGACAGTATCCAAAGGATGTAATTTAGTATTTCTCAAATGTGTAATTTGTTACTTAAAAATCATATGTAGATGCCATTTTATAACTCAGATCAGAAACATAATCCTTCCTTAGATGTGTTATGAAATATAACCTATAATGTGATTTTTAGAGTTTATTTTTCTTTAATTCTCAAATTATGGATTATAAAAATGCATCCATGTGTCCTTTAATATAGCATAATATATTAATAGAACAATTTCAATTGGAGAAGATAGTATAATTTCCTAGATGCAAAATTAATTAAATGTTCTGTTGATTTTTCACTAATGATTTTATGAAGGCTTTATTTAAAATAGTATTTTGAAAACTCTTAAGTATTTGAGCATTAAAATAAATAAAAAGCAAGAGCTAAAGAAAAGAGACTTTATTTCAAATAGTTTGTAGGTTCTGGAACAACTTTCCATATAAACATACACAGAAAGACTATGATCTTGTATATTTTCACATTTCTCATAAAATCATATATATATATGAATATATATTCAGCTGAGACTATGTGTAGGTTGAGTTTTTGTCCCACCAGACCACTCCTACATAGTCACACAGAGACTTATTATTAATTATAAATGCTTAGCAATAACTTAGGTTTGTTACTAGCTAGCTCTTTTGACTTAAATTAACCCATATTTCTTATCTAGGCTCTACAACATGGTGGTTCCTTTTTGAATATGGCATGGTTATCTTGCTGCTCTACATGTCTCCTGGTGACTCTGCCCTCTTCTACCCCATGATCTCTTTTTGTCCAGAAGCCCCACCTAATCTTTTCCTGCCTAGCTCTTGACCAGTCAGCTCTTAGTTAACCAATGAGAGTAATACATATTCACAGTTTACAAAAAGATTGTACCACAGCAATGGTGCATTTTGATGCTAAGTAAAACATTTCTAACAAAAAGGTAGACTAAAATAAATGATCTGATTTAAGTAAATGCACATTGCAAAAGAAGAGTACTTCTTCAGTGTCTAACAAAACACTTTTATCTGAACCCCCTAATACATGGAGGAGAGTACTACACTTCCATGTTCCAGAGTGGACTTTTTTTTTTAAGTACTGACACATATAGATTAATGGAGGATGTTAGGACTGTGAAGTGGTAAATATTCTGCTAGGTGAAATGAATTCCATGTGAATGAAAATTTTATTATAGTTAACATATAAAGTATTTTCTCTATTGTTCATCTTTAAGTACTGGTGACTATATAAGTAAATGCTATCTACAATCACATTGAATGAACAAAAAGAAGGAAAATAAACCAGAGAGAAATTCATAAAAGAAAAGGAGAGAGAAAAAAGAGAAGGTAGAAGAGGGAAAGAAATACAAATGGGAGTGAAAATGATTCTTTGACAGAATTATATTATTCCCTCTGGATATATATTCAGTGTAGAGAATGCTGGGTCATCAGATCACTTGTATTCAATTGTTTGAGACATCTCCATGGTCTTATTTCCCACATTGTGCTGAGTAGTTTTCTACTAACAGGATACATAGCACCCTTGGAGGAATGGATCTGAGATAAAATCAATATTAAATCTTATAACCGTGATAATGCTTGGATAGGAGAGGTGAATCAAATGTATAGGACCAGAAAGACAGAGAGTTAAATTAAAGCCATATGTACCCAACATAGCAATGAATTTATGGCAGCATGATTTGAAACAGCAATGGAAAACTCAGATTAACATTCATCAAATCTCTGAAATAAACCATAAATTAATGTGTGTTTCTGGGGAAAATATTAGAAGGTACTATAAAGAATAGGCCCCAACGATTCAGGTTGTACAAGAACAAGGCACAACAGCTGCTGACCTTTCAAATGCAGCAACAGTCGTACCTTTAAAATGGTTAACAGACAAACCTGTATGGATTGAGCAACAGCATTTAATATCAGAGAAATTACAGGTCTTAAAACAGCAGTTACAGAAGCAGCATATTGAAGAATCAACAAGCACTTAGAATTCTCCTATATTTGTTATTAAAAAAAATCTGGAAAATGAAGTATGGTAACAGATCTAAGAGTTGTTAATAAGGTGATTCAGACAATGGCCTCCCTACAGTCTGGAAATCCTTTGACTTCTCTATTACCTACAGGATAGCCTCTTAATGTTATTGATTTAATAGATTGTTTTTTCACTATACCTTTACAAGAAAAATGCAAAGAAAAGTTTGCCTTCACAGTGCCTACTTATAATAATTCTTAGCCTATTAAGAGGTATCATTGGAAGGTTCTCCCACAGGAAATGCTAAATAGCCCCACCCTGGGTCAATATTTTGTATGACAGCCATTGGAAATGATACATAAGCAATTTAGTCAATCTATAGTTTATCATTTTATGGATGATATCTTACTAGCTGATTCAAATGTAGATGTTTTGGAGAAAATGTTTGAAGAAGTAAAGAAAATTTCATCTTGTTGAAGATTAAAAAATGCTCCTGAGAAAATACAAAGAGGAGATTTAATTAATTATTTAGGATATATAATAGGTCTACAAAAAATTTGACCTCAAAAGGTACAAATTAGGAGTGATCAATTGCCGACTGTTAATGGCTTTCAAAGATTTCTGGGAGACATTAACTGGCTATGGCCCACAACTGGATTAACAACTAAAGAACTGATTAACTTATTTTAAACATTAAAAGCTAACCAAGACTTAAGCAACCCTGCCCGGCGCACTAACGCTGCCCACAAGCCAACATGCTGCCGAGACTGGGCGGCCCCGCTCTGTCCCTGCTCCTGCCGTCGCTGCTGCTGCTGCTGCTGCTGCTGCTGCTGCTGCTGCTGCGGCTGCTGCTGGGGTGCTGTTCCGAGGTGCTGTTCCGCTGCCGAGGTGCTGTTCCGCTGCCCGCCCTGCACGCCCGAGCGTCTGGCCGCCTTCGGACCCCCGCCCGACAGGTCCTGCGCCGAGCTGCGACTGCTGCTCGGTGTGCGCCTACACCCCGCGCTGCGCCCAGATGCTGCACTGCTACCCCCATCCCGGCTCCGAGCTGCCCCTGAAAGCGCTGGTCAAGGGGCGGGTACCTGTGAAAAGAGTCGCGTGGGCGCCACCCCACAGCAGGTTGCAGACAATGGTGATGACCACTCTGAGGGAAGCCTGGTGGAGAATCATGTGGATGGGACCTTGAACATGCTGGGAGGTGGAAGCAGTGCCGGCCGGAAGCCCCTCAAGTCAGGCATGAAGGAGCTGGCTGTGCTCCGGGGGAGAAGGTCACCGAACAGCACCGGCAGATGGGCAAAGGCAGCAAACACCACCTCAGCCTGGAGGAGCCCAAGAAGCTGCGGCCACCTCCTGCCAGGACCCCTTGCCAGCAGGAATTGGACCAAGTCCTGGAACGCATCTCCACCATGCGCCTTCCGGATGAGGATGACCGGGGCCCTCTGGAACACCTCTACTCCTTACATATCCCCAACTGTGACAAGCACGGCCTGTACAACCTTAAACAGTGCAAGATGTCTGTGAACGGACAACGTGGAGAGTGCTGGTGTGTGAACCCCAATACCGGGAAGCTGATCCAGGGAGCCCCCACCATTCGGGTAGACCCCGAGTGCCATCTCTTCTACAATGAGCAGCAAGAGGCTGGTGGGGCTCATGCCCAGAGGGTGCAGTAAAACCACAGCCAGTCTGTGCCTGGCTCCCCCACCCCAAACACCGGCAGAAACGGAGGGTGCTTGGGTGATGGGTGTGGAGGATTTCCCAGTTTTGACACATGTATTTATATTTGGAAAGAGACCAACACTGAGCTCAGAAGCCCCCCCCCCCCCCACCCTCCTCCCCAGCTGCAGATGACCTGTACCTCCATTCCTGCTTCTATGAGGGAGGGAAAGGGTGTGCTGGGTACAGGCTTGGGAATGGGGAAAGAAATTTTTATTTTTGAAACCCTGCGTCTCTTTTACTTAAGATTAAAGGAAGGAAAAAAAAAAAAAAAAGACTTAAGCAACCCAAGAGAATTATCAGCTGAACCTGAGAGAGAATTGGCTTTGGTAGAAAAAAAATTACAGGATGCACATGTGGATCATTTAGATATAGAGCTTGATTGCATTTTGGTTATTTTACACTCTATGCATTCTCCTACAGAAATCTTAATGCAGAGGGAAGGTATTATCTTATAATGGATCTTTTTAACCACATAAACAGAGTAAAAAATTAAAAACTTATGTGGAAAATGTCTCTGAGTTGATTCTAATAGGGAAATTGAGACTTTGTCAACTAGCAGGAGTAGACCCAGCAGAAACTGTAGCACCTTTTACTAATGATGAAATTGACAAATTATGTTCAGAAAGTGAACACTGGCCAAACACATGAGTAATTACTTGGAAGATATTAGCACATACCCCTAAAGCAAGAAAGTTCAATTTATAAAGACTTTGTATGGGGAACACCAATTTTTGGAACCCATACATTTTATACTGATGCAAACAAATCAGTAAAGGCAGGCTATAAATCAGGAAATTTAAGTAAAGTGGCTCAAAACCCTTCTAATTCTGCCCAAAAGTCAGAATTATATGCTATTCTGATGATATTGATGGATTTACAGAACATCTTAACATAATAACTGACTCAATATGCAGAAAAAGTTGTTTACACATTGAAACAGTTTATTCTTGATGAGTCTGAATTAATATTTTTATTTATTCAGTGACAAGAAATAATCAGGAATAGGAATCATTCCTTATATATAATAGACATCTAATCTCAAATGGGTCTGCCAGGCCCTCTTGCAGAAGGTAATGACAAAATTGATCAACTATTGATGAGAAATGTGCTTGAGGCCTCATAATTTCATAAAAAAAACCATCATGTCAATAACAAAGGTTTGAAAAAAGATTTTTCCATCACTTGGCAACAAGCCAAGAAAATTATAAGGAAATGTTTCATTTTAAAGAATTTGGGAAATTAAATATGTACACCATACCATAGACACATATTCAGGATTTCAATGGGCAACTGCTTTGAGTTCTGAAAAGGTTGATTCTATAATTACACATTTGCTAGCAGTTATAGCCATCATGGGTATACCTGTAGAAATTAAGACTGATAATGACCAAGCATACATCTCTAGTAAAATGAAACAGGGTTTTTTTTGTTTTTTGTTTTTGCTTATTACAATATAAAGCATATTACAGGTATAACACAATCCTACAGGGCAAACAGTTATAGAAAGATCTAATCAACTCTAAAGGGTATGCTAAATAAACAGAAAAAGGTGACAAAGATCCCCAGAAGTAGATTGCATAATGCTTTATTAACTTTAAATTTTCTTAATGCTAATGAAAAAGGAACAACAGTTGTGGAGAGACATTGGATAATAGAAAAACTATGAAATTAAATTAGCATGTATACTTTAAAGATGTACTGACCTCAGAATGGAAGCCTGGATATCTGTTATTTTCCAGAAGAGGTTTTGCTTTGTTTCTACAGAAGAAATTCACTAAAAAGGTGTAAATTATATAGGGTTGAGAGATTAAAAGACAGGTTTGGTAATGCAAGTTAGAAGAGAAAGTGAATTAGGTACAACCTTTTGGACTCACCAAGACAGGATAGACAATGGAGTATTTTCTCTGAATTTGTCAAATGTTTATGGACTAGACATTGCTAATGTAATTATTGCCTGTACATACTATATGTAGTTATTGTGCTTATTGTATGTAGTTTCTCTTATATTAGCTATAACCTTCTTTTATTTTAGAAATTTTTTTAGAAAAAATGAAAAAAAGAAGGGGAAAATGTAGTGATATTTTGTTTGTGCCCTAACAAATAAAGCTTTCCTGGAGATTGAAGTGTGGAGCTAGCCACTCGTTAACCATAGAGACCAGGTAGTGTAGCACACACCTTTAATCCCAGCACTTGTGAGGAGGAAGCAGGAACATCAGGAGTTCAAGGCCACTCTGGGCTACACTAGACTGACTCAGTCTAAAAGAGAAACAGAGCCAGGCAGTGGAGGGTCATGCCTTTAGTCCCAGCACTAGGGAGGATCAAGCCCTTGATCTCAGCACAGTGGAAACTCACAACTTTAATCCCAGAACCAGGGAGGTGGAGATAGTATCATAAGGAGGGAAGAGAGAGGAGACCACCAGGTTTTGGTCTGAGGATTTGGTAGAGGTAAGAAGTCTCTCTAGTGGCTGCTCCTTTACTTCTTTGATCTTTCAGCATTTACCCTGATATCTGACTCCAGGTTTTTATTATTGAGATCAATTAGAATTTGTGCTACAATATCCTGCTGTGGGATGTTCTATATGACAAATATGTTAATAAAGCACTGATTGGCCAGTAGCCAGACAGGAAGTATAGGCGGGACTAAGAGATAGGAGAATTGAGGGAACAGGAAGGTGGAGAAGGAGACTGCCTGGAGACGCCGCGAGGAGAAGGAAGATATAAAGTACCGGTAAGCCACGAGCCATGTGGCAAAGTAAAGATTAATAGAAATGGGCTAAATATAAGTGTAAGAGCTAGACAATGACAGGCCTGAGCTAATGGCCAAGCAGTTTAAATAATGCAAGCATCTGTGTGTTTATTTTATAAGTGGGCTCCAGGACTGGCGGGAATTGTGGGACCCGGAGAGAAAAGCTCTCCAGCTACAATATCCATCATGGAAAATATGTAATTTTTGTGCAAAATCATTGCTAATAATTTTTATTTTATGTGTATCAATTTCAATATTACTTAAACAATGATTTATATATAAAATCCATTTAAAAAATAATTCACTAATTTAACACTGTCTCTGAACATTATGTATTTAAATTTTTCTATTTTCTTTTTTTTTTTATAAGCTATTCACTAACAGGCACTTTGTTAGACCAATCATGTTTTTAATGGTTAAATGTGTAAAAAAGGTAAGATTTAAAAAAACAAACAATTTAGTTATTTGGTGCATTCTGGCCCTTCATAATTCCCCAAAAATAGTAAAAGCAATTAAAATTCTGGGAAAGTATTCAGGGAAATTTCAATACATTTTAAAAAAACAAACCCACAAGATTTTGACAGAGGAATATAAAAAAGGAGTACAGCATTGGTGATGCCTAAAGTGAAAGTCTGGGAAAATTCTCGAGCTTTGATCTGCTGTTTTTAAAGAGCTAACAATTAGAAAAGAGAGAATGAGAGGACATGGCCGTCACCAAGAAAATGTGGCCAGCTACATTTCTCACTGTCGTTCTTCCTTTAGTGCTGGTATTTTAGCCACACTCTTCTTGTTCAAGTGACAGATCCAACCTCACATGGTACAGTCACATAAACGGGGGGCTTCTACTATCTTTTGAATTAAAATCAGGTCAGTCCCAGGGCTTTGAAAAATCTGCACACTGCCTGACATGGTGACACATGCCTTTAATTCTACTTGTAACACAGAAGCAGGTAGATCTTTGTGAGCTCATGGACAACCTATTGGGCATAGAGGCTTCTAGGCCACCCAGGGCTACCCAGTAAGGCACTCCTGCCAAAGGGCAAAGGAGAGATTCCACACAACTCAGAATCACCTTGGAACCTTGGTGGCTGAGTCAGGGAGGAACATCAAAGCAAACGCTGCCATGGAAAACAAAACATATTAGATAGAACTGAAAGGAAAGGGACAGGTATAAGTTACCTAGGTAATTTATGTGACTGAAAATCAGTGGGTGCCCTCTTTTATGATAGTAACACAGTTGTTTCAGAAGGTTTATTTGCAGTTAGATGTGAGCTGTATAATACAATGGAAAAATCAAGTTTAAAAAAAAAAGCTTCCATTGCAGTGAGAATCAGTTCAACAACATTTTGACCATTTTTTCCCCAATTTTAAGATCTCTTTCAAGCTTACTGTTATATTTCCAACCATTTGCAGGATTTTTTAAAATGCTGTTTTTAAAACATTCACCTCAGTACTGTGTGGATCACATTACATGTTCTGCTAGCATGAGCTTCATTGATGGTATTTGAATTAATATTATGTTTTTCTGAAACATAGCATGTAAAACAGAAAAGATTACTCTCTCCTCTTCTAAGAGTAATTTTATAACGTCTGCCCCTGTATATTGAAAATTCCCCTAAAAGGCTAGGATGAGACTCAGTGTATAAATTTTCAAGGACTTGGATTATGATGCCGAATATATACATAAAAATCCAGGCCTAGCGGCACTCCCATGATCTCAGCACCCGTATGAGAAGACGAAAGGATCCCTACATCTTGCTGGGCAGATAGTGTAGCCCATTGTTAAACTCCTGTTTCAGTAAAACAACCCAACCCTGCATTAAAAAACAAGCGGGAAATAATGTCAAAAGAGATAGACGATACCTGATGTTGACCTCTGGTCTCCACATGCACACGCAGGTATCCATATATACATGTGCACATATTCAACACACAAATGCACATCCCAGGATGCACTCCCATACATGGAAACAAATATGTGACTTCACAAACTTTGTTGACTGCTGGTTGTTTTACTGGGGCAAGGCCTCACTATGTAGCCTTGGCTAGAACTCAGCAAGTAAACCAGGCTGGTCTCAGTTTCTAAAGATTTGCCCACCTCTTCCTCATGAGTACTTCTGGGAGTAAAAGCATGCACCACCTCAATCAACTGCACAATTTTTTCTTATCTATCAATCTATTTTGAAAGCAATCAAAACAGGTTTCAAAACCATTGCCGGCGCTTTTACGTAGGACAAAGATGTTTCTCAATGAAGTTATATGTTTCTAAAATTAAACAATATAAATGCTTTAATTATGCATTGCTATAAAAATATTTTTAACTGGAAAACAAACATGTAGAAGACACCAAATTGAGAAATAAATTCCGATATTAAAAGGACATTCCTTTTCTGTTGTCCCAAGTTAAAAGTTTCATCTGTAGTGAAACATCTGCAAGGAGATCACCGGAAAATGACAAATATTGGCAGGCGTGCTGAAAACTCAACCATGACAAACTGTGAGAGAATGTCATATGCTGGGAGATAACACATTTGGATGTATGAAATTCCCTGCCCAGCATGAATCAAAGGCTCTGAGCTAATGAGGTATACTTTGCAAGATTTTTATTTTATTGTGCTAATAACACTGCTAGTAATTGGAGCCCATCAATTAATATCAGCTATTAAGTCTTAATATATAACAACTAAATAAGAATATTTTAGTTTAAAAGTGATACTCAAGGTCCAAATCACCACTTTATTTGAAGACGACATTTTTCATCTATTCAGAAGCCAAATGGTCGTCAAACAGAGGAACAGCTGGCACAGATGTCAGAGAATCCTGTGTTCTGTGCTCCTCACTGCTAAGGCCGAGATTTTCAGGAGCCTCGGGGGAGAATAATGAGTAGTTACCTTGAAAGAAAGGTGACAAAGTTCTCACTTTTAGTTTTTAAGTAGTTATATTTATGGAAGGATTCTATTCCTCCAATATAGCTGAAGCCATTCTTAATAGATGAAACACTGAGCCACATCTGTCATAACCTCTCAAAGCCCATGAGATGCAGCATAGTGACCCTGCCTGTGACTTTGTAGTAAGTCAATAATGGATGCAGAGCACGTTTGGGAAGCAGTGTGGAGTGCATGGTTCCATTTGTATCTCCACTCTCCCTTAATTTTTGCAGCAAAACAAAGTTCACCAAGGTCTCTTTCTACAAAATCATTTCAGGTCCCTTTCTGCAAAAGTACTGTTGCATGGCCGTAAAGTACTCACAGTTGCCCACAGAGTCTGGCTAGACAACATATTCATGAATATAGGAATAAAAACCTCCCAAATATTTTACATTTCTTTTCAACACAGCAAAAACAAAACAAGAAAACTTCAGTGTATATGTTTGTATAAGAAATTCTCATCATAGATGATTTTTGCCTCATAGTTCTCAGAAGTTCCATGAAATGATGAGATACACTGGGTTCTGCGCAGTTACAGTTTTTTTTTTTTTTTTTGTAGTTCATAGGATGTTTTCAGACTTGTTGCATTCCTCTCTATCAGATGTCTATTCCTATTTAACCTTGAAACATCAATTGTGTGAATGCAAATAGTTAAACTGTCCTTCTAACAGAGTTGACTCCTTTTAAGAATTCTTGAAAATGTTTTTTTTTGTAATCATATATGTATATAGTCCAACTTGTGCTCTTAAAAGTTTATTTCTGATTAACATCTACTCTGGACAAGCTAACCTTTGAAAGAATACACCCCCAAATTCTACAAATTAGTTATACATTTTCTACACCAGTTGCCTGATATACAGTACTGTACTTCCAACATTGCATATTTATTATATATAGTTTGTCTGACTCGGCTTGTTTTCACAAAGACAGAATTTTAAACCAGTGCTCCAATTTTCACTTCTTCAATACTGATGTTGCAAGATATATCTATCTCTCTATAGCTATATCTATCTATTATATGTGTGTGTGTGTGTGTGTGTGTGTGTGTGTGTGTGTGTGTGTGTGTGTGTGTGATTTATTGGAACATTTCTAATATGAATTTATTTTTGTCTAATTTTAATTGGCTTGCTTATGTTCTAGTACTGATTTTAGGTAGTCTTAATGTTAGCAAATACTCACACTTTTCTATTTTAGTCACTTTTTCTCAACATAGGCTACTGATTTACTGAGGTTTTCTTTTGCTGAGAAGAGCCATTTATGTGTTATAAAGTCAAAGGTATAATTTACCTTTATAATTGTTGCCTTCATGGGTGCTCATTGCAGAAATTTCTTCCTAGCATAGGGCATGAAGATAGTCTTCTTACTCCCAGGGACTTTATGATTGCTTTTATATTTATGGTTAATATTTAATTAATTTTGTGATAATTGATATAAAGATTGGCTTTGACAACTTAACACATCAGTACAATATGTTCATAATTTCCACCCATTTCTTCCCCCTTCCTGCTCCTCCAAGTTTACTCTAAATCTCTCTAACCATTCTATAATTATTATCATTTAATATATACATAATATACATATGTACACATGCTGCTTTCCTTTAGTGTTTGCTGTATATGTGTCTTGGGCTGACCGTTTGGGACTGCATGATCTGCCAAGAGGTTTATGTTCCTGGAGAAAACAGATTGTCACTCTCAGCAGCTAATGATTGCCTATAGCACTTCTCTGGCTGGGGACTTATGAAATTTCTACCATTCACACTGGTATGTCCACTGGTGTGGTTATTGTGTAGGTCCCGTTTAGGCAAACTTATTGATGAGATTTCATGGGTTGCCCTTTCCTGCCATGTCTAGATGCCGTGCCTCTCTCACGGAAGGCATCTTGGTCCTGCAGCTTTTATAACCTTTCTGCCCTGCTTCTATAATGAGCCTTAGGGAGAAGGGTTGTCTTTGAGACATATCAAATGGAGCTTTCTATCTATGGTCAGTTATTCTCTGCAATTTGACCAATTATGGATCTCTGTAAGAGTCTCCACTGCTGCAGAGAGCTTACTTAATAAGATGTAAGAGCTACACTTACCTGTGTGTATAAGAAAAAGTAGAATACATGTCAAAAATATTGATTTCAGGAAATAGCCTTAGTAGGTTCTCTTCTAGAGACTGTGCCATTTCCAGCCCCACGTAGTTGGCTAAGTTCACAGTACCAGGAATAAATACCAACCTAACTGACCTTGAGTACAATTAGACAGCTGTCCATTTCTCCTAAGCTAAGAATGCCTCTATTGAAACATTGGTGATGTCATGCCAGGGTGCTTATGATTACAGTTCATACACTTTACAGCTGGGAATGACTGCAATTTGTTATTCTTCCTTGACCCTTTGCAGCTTACATAATGACTTCCAATACAATGAGAGGTTTTCTTCAAGAGGATGTTTCCAGGCCAGTTCTTGTTCTGTTCCTCCAAGTCTTGTTTCTGAAGAGGGTAGCGACTTCAGAAAGACGGTCGACTTCACCTTCCAGATGTGGGAGGCAAGCAAGGACAGTGGCAATACACAGTGATTTAAAAGTGTTCTAAAGCCCTTAAAACTTACTTTTGCTACATGCTACAGATACAGTTCTTGCACAGACACCCCTTTGTATTTAGATTGAACGGTTGTGCTATCTTAACATTCTGTTGATCAAAATGCACATGAAAGTCTGTGGACCCTGGACCCTGTCTTTTGTTCCTTTTGTTGGTTTCCCCCCTCACACTCCTTTTCTATGTTTTTATCTCTCATATTCTCAATCTCTCTTTTGCTTTCTGTTTCTATTTTTCATAAATATTTTTGACAACATCATATATTTAGAGAGTATATTGTGGTCATATTCAATTTCATCACGGCAGGAAGCATGCTGGCACGCAAGCCAACATGGTGATGGAGAGATACCTGAGAGTTCTACCACTGGATCAGCAGGCACAGAGTCTTGACCTGTGCTTCTGAAAACGTAAAGCCCACCCTTAGTGACACATTCCCTCCACCACGGCCACAGGTCCTAATCCTGTCAAATAATGACACTCCCTCTGTTCCTCTGGGGGCTGCTTTCATTCAAACCACCACCCCATGCTCCATAGCATGCGTCAGATCACCTGCACGGCCTCACTTGCCTTAAGCCATGGTATTTTCCTGGTTCTTTTTTTAATTAAATTGAGTGTGCCATTTTATTTTGATCCTTTGCTAGATAGGAATATTTGGGTATATATTCTGGAAATATCTGTAATATTATATGTGTGTAAACAGTGATATCTGATATCCCCACAATATCTAGTGATCTATAGATTTCAAATAAATTATATTAGAGGAAATTCTAAGCAGAATCAGCCAAATATAAGGAGGCAAACACTGTTTATGCTTTTTTGTGACATGCTCATTGAAATTGCCATTAGAGATCAGACGGATAATTATTAGAGGTGGAGGGTCATGCAAACCAAAGATGGTACAAAAGGGCAAGCTGTCTAATTTCAGTTTGATATGAGGAATGCTTGATATTTATTATACCTGTCACTCATTATGATTAATATTGCTAATGAATCGGTAATTTACTTTTCAGTATCATTCAATAAATGACTTTTGAATTTTCACATCACAAAATAATGTCAAATATTTACAATGATTGACAGATTCACTAACAACTTTGATTATTGCATATTATATTAAAATCATAGCATCATTTTCTGTTTTCGGTATATATTGATCATAATGTATCTAAAAAAAGTTAAAATTGTTTTATTTTGATTATAAACTTTTATGATTGCTATTTTACAAGTACAATTTCTTAAGATCTACTTTTAATATTATTATATTTTTATTAAAGTGTATAGAATTAAGTATTTCTAACTCCATACATAAATATTTTTACAAAAATATGTACATACATATATATTACACACATTTCTTGGCTTATCTGTATTCTTTTGTTGAAGAAATCAACAGCAAATGATCATTTTATAGACTTTATAGACGTAAAATTTAGCCTTTAATTTTATCCTTCACAATGAGTTAACATGAATTTCTCTTGAAAAAATTAAATATTTGAGTTCCAGCCACCATTCATACCAAAGCAGATTTCATCTCCAAGAAGACACCCTGGTTATTCAAAACCCCTCTGTGTGTTCACATGCCATTCCATGCCAAAGCTTAAATATTGATGTGTTAAAAGCAACATATCATCTTGATCATACTGTGTGATCTTTGGTACATTGTGAGGTTAAAAAAAATAGTAGACAAGATCCTCTCATATCTGATCTCCCATGAACTTACTGTGTGAGAACTTGTGGTTTTGTAGTAAGCACTAGTGTCTTCTCACCATGAGCTTCAAGTGGGAATGGTATGAATAAATCAGTCACTTGAAGACACTCTTTTCCAACATAGATTCTACAAACGGGCCACTGTGGTACTGTAATTGATTTTTACTTCACCATCATACTTGAGTTTTTTCAGTATTTCCCTGATGCATTTCTCCATCTTGGAAAGCCGTATTTAAACAATTATGGCAAAAAATTAATACTGAAGAAAACTTCAAACACTGAACCAATGATACTTCACCAACTTCACTGAAATATACTTGCCTTCATATCAAAGTGAAACAGCCCCTGCAAGAAAATTAAGATAATGCCAAGCTACCATATGTTTGTTTTTCACAAGTTGTCAGCAGAATTCTAGCATTTGGGTGGCTTCTAATTTGTCAGCAATTATTAATGGGTGTTGCCACTGACAAAGTTCCCAGTGGGCCTTAGTCCTTCCTCACCATTGCACAAGATCCAGGTCCATCAGTAAGCAGCTGCTGCCATTACTGGGCACACATTGCAGTTTCATTTTACAAGGAGGCTTCCCTATTAGAAAAGAAACATTTTAAAATGGTCATTAATGGGCTTTCATTTTAATTTTTAAGGAATTCAACTGAGTAGATGAAGTTTAGTTGTAGTATTTTTTTTATAAACTTTCACATAAATCTCCATTTCTGTGAATGTTCCTTAAAACGAATCTTTAAATGTTAAAATCTTTAGACAATACATAAAAATAGACACTATCAAGCCTGGATCCTCCTTCCACGTGTGGTAGGTCAGCTCGGGACTTTTAACACTCTTTGGTTAGCTCACTTGTATGTCTGCTGATCACCTGGCAAATGCACCTTCTTCAGCTGACCGCACTGGGGACACCTAGAACAATTCGACTCTACTTTTCAGTGTCGTACACTGCAGAGTCTCCTCTGGTCTGGAAGGCTTTTGTACACTGGTAGAAGTATGAAAGGAGAAACTCCAATCACATAAAACCTTTTCAAGCCCCTGCTTGCCTGACATCTGCTGACACCCAATGGATCAAAGCAAATAACGTGATCAATTCAACATCACACTGTGGTGAGATCAAAGTGATCTGGGCAAAGACAGTTATGAGGTGCCGGGCTCAATAGCAGAAATCTGCTACTGCATCATATAAGAGCCTTAAGCATATTTTACCTACTCTTACTTCCCTTAAATTTCATTGTATATATGATTACATCATAGCATTTAGAGTTGACATTACTAGATTTAATAGTACTATTTTGTTTCTAGATCTCTGAGTATGTTTATGTTCGGGAAAGCTTATGCATTTAAAGAAACACAAAGAATGTATTGGCATTGGGAAATATCCTTGAATTTGTTTTGACTGGATTTCTTGATGTCCTGTGTGCTCTCTATGATAAGAAGCAGTTATCTTTAACATGTGATCTTTTCCTAGTATGCAAATATTACTCAATAATTCAGATGTTCCTATACATGAAAAAGACACATAAAATTAATCTATATCAATCAAAGATATTTGTAGATCTTTTAAGACATTTAAGAGAAGACAATGACTGAGAAAGAATGCAAAATGGATCATGAAACAGAAAACTGACGTAGTGAGAACGGAGCTCATGTAGAATAGTGATGTGGATGATAATTATCCAAGAGTTGTATTTGTGGATTCCATGCTGAATATCAATACATTTAATATAAAATACACTATTATTTTCAGGGAGAGAGAAAAAAAAAGAGTTCATGTAATTTCCTATGTGTAGCTAAATCTATGGGAAAAATTCTTTAGTAAAAATTTCTGGGAGCGTATGTGTGTCCCATGACTTTCTGCAAAAAATTTTGTTCATATATAATGTAGTAAAAATAAAGCCAAGTGGGAGAAATATATATAGTTTCAAAGTGTACAAAAGGATTATTCCACAGCATTTATTACTTTTTAGAAACTTCAGTATGGAAGTTGTGATGGATACTGAAGATATCCTAATACATTTTTATCATTTTTTTTTATTTTGAGATTATAATTACATCATGTTCCCCTTGCTTTCTTCCATCCAGATCCTAGCATATCTCTCTTTTCTCTTGCCTTTTCAAATTCATGTTGTCTTTTTATTAATTGTTGATACATACACACCACACACACACACACACACACACACACACACATAATGCATATTCATAACGAGGACAACACCAATAGACGTGTGAGATGGTCTGTGCAGTGGGGAAAGCCCAGGAGACTTCAACTCTACACAAGGAATGATAACAAGGGAACCTTGAGAGAATAAGTGGTCTTTCCCAGGAAAAAGCACACCAGTTGGTTATAGAGTACCAAGTGGTCAGTCTTAACATATCTCTTTAAATGTCTGTGAAGAGAATGGCATGGGAAAGCCTTGTACTCACATATCTGCACATGTGGTGGTACAAACCACACAGTGATATCAGGTACAAAGAATAAAAATTTCAAAACAATTGCTAGAGAGTGCAAATGTTCGCAATGAATTTTATAGAAATAATATTAAAGCATGTTTTGTAGGAAATATTTTCTATTTTTTGTGCTGTTATACTTCTTACAGATAAGCATAGTGTGTTGGAGATTAAGAAAAGTACATTAAATTAAAATAGGAAACTCAATGGCACAATGAAATGGCCACGTAACTGATGAGGGTACAGTCTGTCACTCTGAAGCCTGCTGCCTGCCAAAAGCTCACACCATGCTTCTGATACTTCACCTCACAAACTGGACAATCTTTCCCATGCTTATAGATTAATATTTTTATGATGATGCTATATATTTGGTACTATAATTTAAAACCTGGTATAATGTTTGCTACCAACAAGTAACTTAAAAAATCCTTAACTGTTATTTTTAATCAAGGCATATTGGTACACTGTAAGCATGTGGCATAGGTAAATTTTCATCTACTTCTTTATACTCTTGTTTTCTTAAGGCTTCATTGTAAAAAATGTGCAGATAAACATCATCATGAAGATTAGCCACATATAACTTCTGTTAAAAATGTTTTATTTTATGTACATGTATGTTTATGACATATGTAGGTATCAGCCACTTTTGTGCAGGGCCCGTGGAAGCCACAGAGGGAGTCAGAGTTCACAGAGCTGGAGTTTAAGAGGTTATTTCCTCCTCATATGGGTGCTGGGAACTGAATTCTCCAAGGGCAAATTATCTCATAATCACTGAATAATTGTTCTAGCCCAAAATTTCAACATTCATTTATGAACTATCTAAGTCTGGTGATAACCAGATCGATGAAGCAAACCACAGCTTGGGACTCGAATTAAGCTTCATAATATATTAACTTCCCAGACTGATTGGGATGGGCGTGGTTCCACAAATACATAAGCCAATCAATGTTCAGTATGAAGGACAACAAGAAAGTAATAGGGAGCAGTAACGTGGTCAGTTGGGAAGGCCTCAGGCAGTTTAGTAGTTATAAGGTTGGACTGTTGCTGTGAAACCTCTGCAGTGCAAGAACCGAGTCTTACTCACGTGTATGGATAACAGCAAGTACAAGAACCGAGTCTTACTCACGTGTATGGATAACAGCATGTACAAGAACCGAGTCTTACTCACGTGTATGGATAACAGCAAGTGTGCCAGGGCAGTGTTAATATCCCTGAGAAGCCTCTGTTGGAAGAAACAAGTGAACGAAAGGGGAAGAAAATGTCAAGGAAAGGATGAAAGGAAATTAAGGTAGGGAATGAAATACAGGGAGGGATCATGGGAAGGAAGGAGATGAGTAAGGTAAGGAAGAGATGACAGGAGAGAGAGAAGGGAGGAAAAAAGACCAAGTGAGGGAAGAACTATTGAGAGCTGTTGAGAGGCAGTGGGTACACACACACATATGTGCATATGGATGTATGGATGGATGGGTGTATGTATATGTACATATGGATGGATGGATGGGTGGGTGTATGTATATATACATATGGATGTATGTATGGATGGATGGGTGTATGTATACGTACATATGGATGGATGGATGGATGGGTGTATGTATACGCATATTTTCCTACAAATCAAGTTTTTTTTCTTTTTTACAACATAAAATATGAACATACATGTGTGTAGTGCATGTAGGTGCCTGCCTATCTATAGAGCATATGTGTGGAGAAATGAGAGTAAGCCCATCCAAGCATGTGTGGACAATTGAAGTTGATCTTGGGATTTAGAAACACTTCTCCATTTCTCTTCCATCTTATCCTGTGAGATGTGGTCTCTCAATCAAATCCAGAGCTCACCCATGTCACCCGGATCACTGGCCAGATTGTTTGAGAGAGTGCTTGTCTAACTTGTATGAAACTGGAGTAACAGTTACAGGCAAGCTCTACACCCCACTGACATTTACATAGGTTCTGTGGACCCAAATTAGAATTGTCTTGCTTATTTTGGGGAAAGTTTAGCTACTGATCCTTCTCTGTAGTACAGAAAATATTCTTTTTTTATTTTTCTAGGTTCTCATATTTAAATCTGAGTGATATTGTCAGTGTTGTTAAAGAATTCAAGAATATATTGAGCCTAACCTTATTTTAATTTTGCATCCAAATGTGTTCAAAGAAATATGGGCATTAAAATATTTGCCTCTGAGAATTTTCAGTGCTCCTCATTTTGGGCTGTTTTCTTTTGTAATGATTTATTGAAATAGTATGGATGAATGTACTAACATGCTGTAGATTACTTTGATTTTGTTTTAAATTTTTTTATGTTTCTTGGACAGTAGTTTTTCTAGAATAGACAAAGTAAAAGCAAGACAAAATATTGAAGCCCAACGTTCAATCTCCGACAAGCACAAATCTTAGTAGGCTTACTTAGACAGGAACACCTATTTTCTTTGTTCTCTATAGAGAACTAACATTTACCAAATCTTACAATATGCATTTTCTCCTATGAAGTCTCATAAATTTAATATTCTTAAAATATTAGTTTAAAACATTAATAATAATGTATGATGTTTAATAAAATAAGTAAGCATAAAATAACAAAACCAAAATCTTTTTTAAAATAAGATGAAATGTCCATACAATGAAGGAGTACTAAATGACTCTTCTGTAAACACCCTGTTATCGGTGTTTTCTGACATCTTTGATTACTATAGCATGTGATTCACTAACCTCAAATTACACTCATCTATGTTGACTTCAGAAACTGCTTTTCATAGCTCTATTAATTGTGAACTTTCTAGTCTGCTTGCTTATAAAGCATATATTTCAAACGGAATGCCTTTAAAATGCCTTTGAAAAAATAACATATAATTAACCCAATTCCCCTCTCCCTTTCCCCCTTCCACCCTCTCATATTCCCACCCTACACTCTGCTGTCTCAAATCCATGACCTGTACTCTCTTTATGTGTTATGTCTGCTCTCTCCCTCTTTGTTTATTCATGTTATCTGCTTATTCCAAAAGGTGTTAATTGTATGTGTATCATTTCAGCCCTATTTGGTATTAGATAAACAGTTTAGGCAGTCTTCCAAAACAATTCCTACTTTCTCTTGCTCTCAACATTCTTCGGTGGTTTGTAGTTCTTTGCATAAGTTTCAGGCTCCTCGAGTCTCCTCTTTTTCATGCTAGTATATTTGTTAGTACCATTGTTGCCCAGATTTTGAAAACAGTATTGTACCATACTGCTGTGGCATGTCATTCTGTATGCAGTGAATGTGTGTTGCTCTGATTGGTTGATAAATAAAATGCTGATTGGCCAGTAGCCAGGCAGGAAGTATAGGTGGATTAAGCAGACAAGGAGAATTCTGGAAAGAGGAAGGCTGAGTCAGGAGGCACCAGACAGACACAGAGGAAGCAAGATCTGAAGGCAGAACTGAAAAATGATACCAAGCCATGTGGCTAAACATAGATAAGAATTATGGGTTAATTAAAGTATGAGAGCTAGTCAGTAATAAGCCAGAGCTAATAGACATACAGTTCATAATTAATATAAGCCTCTGTGTTTATTTGGACCAGGTAGGACCCAGAAAAACTTCCAATTATACCATACTTTTCACACTTTATGACTATTAGAATTCATCTGAGTTATTGGAAGACATAGGACTGAAAAAATGTTCCTTATAAAATTACTTGATTTATTTTGTTTAATTCATTAATTATGTGATAAAATGTATATGTTTCATTTTCCTGGAACCAGTAACTCACATGAGTTGTTTACTACTATGGTAGTGTCAGACTTCCCTTCCCATTTCTTATTAACCGCCAATGTTATATTATCCTGGAAAGACAAGATTAAATAAAATATATACTAATATTGAATAAGAAATATTTGATGATAACCAAATATATGAGATATTAGCTTTCTCTTATTTTAATTAAATATATGGAATAATAACCAGAAATGTGCTGACTCATTTTTTTAATTTATTATTCATCCAGGATTTCTTTTCACATTAAAAAAATCACCATCATCATACTTCACAGATGATACCCTAACATATAATAAAACCATCATAGTTACTACATTTTATACATATATATGTCAGAAAAAAATATATATATGAAATATATAATATATATAAATATTAGAATATATATATATATATTTGAAAGAGTTAAGCCTCAGGACCTTGTGACAATGTGACTTTTACAGAATATAAACAAAAATCCATTCTTCCTTTCCTCTCAACCCTAATAAATTCATTTCTAATGATTGAAAAACACATGAAGACACTAACATCCTAGTTGAGCAAGGCCCTTATTGTCAGTATGAAAAAGAACTCTAAATTGGAACCCATTACTTATACTTCATTTATCTTCTGGTCTAGGAAGAATGAATAACCTCATTATAGCTCAGCTTTGTCTTACATATACAAGAAATCTTTCATCATTATGATATAGCAGTTATCTTGAGTAAAAAGTGAAATTATTCTTTTAGCAGCCCGTCTTTCTCTCTCTACTTATTAACTTGGTTAAAAGTAAATTTCTTACACAAATGACTGATTGGATTTTTCCACGCACTGCACTGAACTGAATGCATATTAAATTCACTGAGTTTCCTAAGTAGACTATCTCATTTTCCTCCTTTTTTACCTTAGAAAGACTTGAGAATATGTCCCATTCTATTTGTCCTTACAAGTTCTGCCTTATTACAGGTTCTATTAAACCAGAACTTGAAGTCAGTGAATATGGTCTTCAAATTACTATAATTCAAAAATTATACACCTTTATCACTGGACGAACAAACAGGAATGGTGTTTAAAGGGAACTTCAGAGGAAAGCAGATTCTGCGTGGAGAAGAGATAAGAGCAAAGAACCTAACATTTTGTTATTACTTTACCAGATGACCAAAAGGAATTCATTTTAGGTGTACAAAATACAATCCTCTATAAAGAGGAATGAATCTTCCTTCAAATGCAATACATGTTGGTGGAAAAGTTACTGTGGTGAGAACTTAATAAGGTTTACTCTCTAATTATCAAGCAAAGCTAACAAAGCCAAAAGAGGAAGGAGGCAGAGGGCGAAGCAAATGTATTGAAGGTAATTAGCTAAATCCACAAATGGAAAAGAACCCTAGCCTCACAACAGGAGAGTAGCTGTAACTTAGAATGACTTTCTGCATTCACCACACTAAAAAGGTGATATTTATCTATGGATAGAAAGAAACTACAGATGCCATCAGAAAAAAAAACAGTAAAACAAAAACACTTTCTAATATTAAAAGTCAGAGAAAATACACAAAATGGTATGGACATGCTGGAGTTGTTGGAGAGAATAAGGGTTTCAGTGAGGGTTGTGAAATGGCAATACAGGAGACAAGGGCCAAAATTCAGTCAAAACCCATATGAAAGTTTAAATGAATACAAATGTAACTTGAATGTGCTGACTCATTTTTTAAATTATTATCCATCCAAGATTTCTTTTCACAATAAAAAACATAAATCCCCATCACCATACTTCACAGATGATACCCTGACATATAATAAAACCATCATAGTTACTACAAAAATGGCTGAGTTTATATCTAATAGATGAGTTCTTTTAAATGTGCTTCATTCATTTTCAAGTTCAAAAAAAATTTTTTTTATTTTACTGTACTTGTTAGAGACTTCCTAAGATGCCTTTCACAAGTGTTGTTGCATACACCTGCCTTATTTAGGTATCAGCACCATATGGTATGTGTGTCTATCTGAATTGAATTTTTGTGAGATTTGGCACAGTCTACATATTCACAGCATCTCAGTCAAGATGCATAATGTGAGGATGAAGAAATTGCTCCATAGTTAATAACACTTGCTGCTTTTGAAGAGTACTGGGATGTTGTTCCCGGCACCTCACAACCACCTGTAACCCTTAGTCAAGGGGATTTGGCACATTCAGGCCTCCGCTGGTATCTGCATGCAGATCTTGCATATACGCTCAGGTCCACACACGCAGAAATCAATCAACCAATAAATCATTAAGGGTGAGGAAAATGTCTCATACTCATTAAATTATAAAATTTCTTTCAGTCCGTAGCTATTTACCTTTTTCTTCCCCCTTTCCATGCCGTACATTAATACAGAGCTGTTTTGTGGTTCTTGTGGTAAACACTTGCACTGCCAGTGTTGTATTGGGACTTCACCAGTTTAATGTAGACAACCTGGCTCCCTCTTTCTCTGTCTCCCACTCACTCTGCATACCACCCCACTCTTTCTCCTTCTCCCGGAAACTCTTCTCTAAAGCTTCAGAAAACTCCTATAATCCTGATTGACAAGCTGGAACTAATTCCCTGATGATCAAACTATAACAACTGATTAACAGCTGGCACCAACACTTTAGTGTCTTGTCCCTTTGGCTAGAAAGCCCTTAAAGAAGGTCTTAAATTCCCTCTTTTGATGATTCTCAGAGCTATGGGAGCACGCTTTCTCCCCCTACTGGTAACAAGTTCTTAGTGCATACTTGAAGATCCTCCCACTTTTTTATTTCTCTCTCATGATCCCTGCACTACAGTATCTGTCTAAAAACTTGTTTCAAGGAGTCCAAAATTATGGTATTTATATGATATAATCTCACAATCATAGTTTGGTGAATTTTCTGGTTTATGTAACAGCCAGATGCCGTCCCCTGCAGTCCAGTTATGGCCTTATGCTGCTAGCACTAGATGCTCCAGGAAAGTGGTTCTCTGATGTAATCACCAATCTGACTGCAGGGGAAGGCTAGTTCAGGCACCCTCTCCACCATTGCTAGGAGTTTTAGGTGGGGACATCCTTGTGGTATCCTGGGGATTTCCTTAGCATCAGGTTTCTCCCTTGTCCATAATGGCTCACTCTGTCATGATCTCTTTCATTGCTCTCCCTCTCCATCACTCCCCCAACTAGGCCATCTCCATCATTCCCCCAACTCAGCCATCTCAAAACCTCTTGTTTCCACTCCCATCCCCTTCTCTCTACTTCCCCATCCCAGTTTACCCAGGAGATCTTAACCATTTCCCCTTCCTGGGGTGATTCATGTGTGTCCCTCTTAGGGTCCTCCTTTTTACCTGGCTTCTCTGGGGTTGTGGATTGTAGCATAATTATCTTTGCTTAAAACCACAGAGACAGCTGACCCAAGCTGGGAGGAGCTCATGGACTATAGACTGACAGCTGGGGAGCCTGCATAGGACCACACTAGGCCCTCTGAAAGTGGGTGACATTTGTGTGGCTTGATCTGTAAGCGGGGCTCTTGGCAATGGAACCAGGACTTATCGGGGGTACATGATCTGGCTTTTTAGAGCCCATTCCCTGTGGTGGGATGCCTTACGCAGCCTTGATGCAGGGGGGAGGGGCTTGGTCATACCTCAGCTTGGTATGTCAGGCTGTGTTGACTATCCAAGGGATGCCTTACCACCAATGAGGAATGGATAGGGGG
>CABHPQ010175706.1:0-40911 GCA_902168405.1 Peromyscus aztecus
CATTCCTAACTCCTCTGGCTCTCAGCACTTGTCTTGTACCTTTGCAGAGGATAGACCATGTAGCTATGCAGAGGATAGACCATGAAAGTGTTCAGAGTGGGCTAATGTACTTTGTCTAGCACGCAGGCTTAAGGGAACTTATGGAAGAAAATAGAAAGCCCAAACTTTGAAATTTTTATGGTGTCATAGAAGGAAGAGGAAGCAGAATGTATTATGGAGGTATTTCACAAACTGGGCATCTGTGGGAAAATTACCTTACCTCTCCAATCTAGGTATTTACAGAAAGAAGGTATCTACTAGAAACACGCCAGGCTCTCAAGACCTAGAGTTCTTAAAGGCTAGCTGTGTTTCCTACCACCTCCCAGGGTTCCAACTGGTATAGCTACATCCCCTCTGGTACTTCTCTCTCTCTCTCTCTCTCTCTCTCTCTCTCTCTCTCTCTCTCTCTGTGTGTGTGTGTGTGTGTGTAGGCCAAAGGAGGATGTCAGATGTCTTCCTCAATTGTTCTCCATCTTATTTTATTATTATTATTATTATTATTATTATTATTATTATTATTATTATTTTAGTTTTTCAAAACAGGGTTTCTCTGTAGCTTTGGAGCCTGTCCTAGAACTTGTTTTGTAGATCAGGCTGACCTTGAACTCACAAAAAATCTGCCTGCCTCTGCCCCCAATTGCTGGGATTAAAGGCATATGCCACCACCGCTTGGCCTATCTTATTTTTTTGAGACAGTGTCTCTCCCTGAACCTGGAGTTCCCCAGTTCATCTGGACTGTCTAGCCAGCTGCTCCAGACACCCACCTGTCTCTGCTTCCCAAGTGCTAGGATTCCAGGTGCACACCTCTATAACTGGCCTTAATTTTATTGTTCTTTAATGTGGGTTCTTCAGATTGAACACATCTCCTTATGCTTGAGCAGCAAACATTCTCCCCACTGAGTTATCTTCCCAGCCCTGGTACTTACTGCCTACTTATGCATGGCTAGAGGCAAGAACAGTAAACTCAGGACTGTGAGTACAGCTGTTACATCCTGAGCCCTCCAACATTCACTAACTTACATTAGTAGGGGTGAGTGACAGAAATATTTTACTGTTTGAGATGGAGTATGATCTTCCGAAAAGCATCATGGCTGGCATCTCATAGTTTTAGGTGGTTTGGTCCCTGGTGATGCTCCCCAGAAACTGGGCATTTGGCATGGCATCAGGCACACTCAGGAAGAAAGCATCTGCAGAGCTATGGGCTCACGGAGGCTTGCAGTGGGGGCCTGCTCAGAAGTCTCTAGGTGGGGCTCTAGGCTCCTCTTGGGCACAAGGTGTTAAGAGAAGTGAAGAATCCAGGCACTGATAATGGTAACATGTCACTCCGCCCCTAGTTCCTAGCTATCAGGGAGATCTTGCATAGACATCCTTGGTGCTTCAACCAAGACCTTGGAGCCAGGCTTCAACCCTGGCTCTGTGACTATCTGGCTAGGGGCATGGGAAGGTCCCTTTAGGCTTCTGGCCTTTGCCTTCATGTCTGTACAATAAAGGGGACAGCTTAGCTATCCTCAGGGACAGCTTCTATTTATATGTTTCATGTCTTCTGTACTATGCAAGCCCAGCTGGACTACTGAGGGAGATTAGTTCTCTTCTGTGAATGTGCCCTTCAGGTGTCAGAACCCTTCTCTCATCTCCCAAACACTGCAGGTACATTTTTGGATTAAGTTGCTTCATCTTTCAACTCTTGAACTTTGCCCTCAGTCACCAATCTCTGATGCTATCAATATGTTCAGTGACATCAGCAAGCATCCACTGAACGTCTTGATCATCTCAGAAGCTAGAGCCTTATGTTCAGTAGTTCAAAGTTGCTGCTTTATCAATGTAATCGAATGGGTTACTAAGACCCAGACGGTGAATGTACTTGCCCGAAGCCCTACCTAGAAAACTCAGGGTTGAACCCAGGGCTGCCTGGTTTCCAAGACTCTACTCAGTTCTCAGACTCAATCTGACAGTGCCTCCTCAAGTTACCATGGAGACCTGGGCCTTGGGGGCAGGCTCACCTTTCTCCAAAAGGGGGCATCTTTCCACAGTAGGACAGAGAGAAGTCTAGGACATGTAACTTTCTTTATTTCTGCCATATTTGCATATTAGTCAAACGATACCCTTCATTTGAAGCGCCATATGGTTGAGGCCATTAGAGCTGTAGAAGCAATGATGTCAAGGATAGAGGGAACAGTCTCAAGCCAGTTATGCAAGGTCAAGATCGGACATACTTTGCAGGTTGGGTATGCTCGAAACCTAAAATGATGTGGAGAGTAAACAACAAAACTGAATGTTGTGGCATCTGGATGTTGTGGACCTCTTACTCCCAGCTGTATCAAAACAGGACACTGAGGAAGTAAAACCAGAACTTCAGTTTCAACAACAGCCTTTGTTCGTGTCAAGGGGCTTGCTTCTTACCTCCCTGCTCCTTAAGTTTGGGCTTTGAGACAGAGGTCAGAGCTACGGTGCACTCATCATTTTGTGGAGAATGGAGAATTAGAAGCAAGAGGTATCTGCAGCGAGTCTGGCTTTGTTGCCTTGCAAAAGCATCTGCTCAGTTCCCTGCACCAATCTCTGCACTAGCCAAGGACTGTCCCAAAGGCTTCCAGTCACACAATGTAAGAGTGCTCTTTCAGAATTTAGAGGGCACATCCACTAATTAGAGTTAACATTACTTAGCTGACTTCCTACGTATTTTCAGATGTCTCAGCAAAGTTCTTGAATGCTTTCTCCTCATCTCAACCTCCCAGACAAGCCATCAACTACAACGAAATTGGATTAAAGCCCTAGCTTGCTCCAGGGGCTCCACTATTCAGCAAAAATGCAGGTTACAGGAAAGTTGGTGCTAGCTCAAGCCCTACAAAGTGGGCGGGCTCTTTTCCAGAAGGTAACGTTTACCCACCTGTGTTTCCCATCTCTACAGTCTCTCTAGCCCCATGGACCGTTTCATGTGATCTCCCACTGACAGCTCCCCCTCAAAAGTGATTAAGGAAATGCAAAACCAAAGTGAAATGAAACAGATCTATTTGCTAAGTAAGAAGAGCACCCCCCAGCAGAGAGGAGAGGCAGATTAATAGGTGCCTTACAGCAAAAACAAATGAACACAAAATCTAATTTACAAACCTATTAGATTTGCTATGTAAGCTGTTCACAGCTGATCTGATTGTACCTCTGCCTCCAGAATTCCTGCAAGACAAAGGAAATGCATTATTTATCAGCGCAGTTCTTCCTTGTAAAGCCCTCTTCAATCACCAGGAGACCCCAGAGCTCACCTGGGGGACCACAGAAGGATGACAACATCTGATTCTGGACTTTCATAATAGGCCATGTCTTGGTCTTAGGCACAGCCCAGGAATTTTACAGGGATTTGGGGCTCTCAGATTCTCCTATCTCCCAGCTGAATACTTCAAATTGAGACACCCATTTGAGATTGGTAATAGACTGCTTTGGAAACATCTCCCTTGGCTAATCCACACGATGATGTGATTCAGTACAACATGGCATTTGCAACAGCACAACTCAGGTCATTCGCTCTCATCTCTTGCTTTCATTCATGGGTAGTGAGAGGTTGTTCCTCACATTCACTCTGAATTGAAGACACCAGAAATTCAACAGAGGCAAGAAGATACACCCAGTAGTGCCCTTAACCAAATGTGGCAACAACTTACTTTCTAATGGCAGGATGCATACTATTAATAGTGTTACTGTGTAGAGTGGAGGGGACAGGAGGCATGTGGGCAGTGAACGAGATCCTTTGTTCTGGAGAACAGGCTCTTGCAAAGCTCAAGACTTCAGTCCCTTTCCTATTCAGCTGTCAGATTCAGTTGTTTGGCCACACAGCATCATTTTGCTATTGTATTGACTGGGTAAAGCATGAATGTGTGCCTTTGGCTCCCCACTTTGTACCTGTGCTGTAGAAAAGTCATACATAAGACTTAACTATTTTTTCATTAACCCCACCCCCGATTTATAGGCTATGTGATTAAGAAGGTATTTTGAATTTTACTTATATTTTAAAGTTCTGCTGAGCCCTTCAGAGAAAGAGTTAGTATACAGCAAAGAAACAATTAATATCCCCAGGGAAGTCATGCATTTGGGGAAACTGTGTCATTAAAGAGAATTCTTTGGGAAGCAGTTATAGCAAAGCAGCACACTGGATTTATACAGATATCACCATATGTGCACGTACATATGTATGTATCCGTATGTACACGTGCATATGTATGTATGTATTTTTCTGACCTGTTGAAATGCAGTTTCATCGTTACTTACTGACAGTCAATAGTCTCCTACTTCATAGCCAGATAACTGGAGATGGTAAGCGGGCCTTTAGTATTTCCCCACCATCAAGTTTTGCCCCTCCAAGCCTAGTTCTTTATGACACAGAGTAACATCATACTTACTCTCATTTAATGTCTAGTATTTAATTAATTAATTTGGTTTCGTAGTCTTTCCATTTTACTTGGAAGGCAGAACTCTTGACCTTCTGATTGGGATTCTGGTGACATTTCACAGGTCCCGGTTCTGAACCACAGCCCAGTTGACCCCAGGGGCTTCATTTGGTGTGTTGTCCCCACCTACCCTGTCCATTCACACCCCTCACTCAGACCCCAGCCATCAAAGCAGCTCTCCTCTTGGGAGGGAAGAGCTGTTGGGCCAGATAGTAAGTCAAACACGGTATTTAAAAGTGCAGTAATAGTTCAAGACTAACAAAAGGTTAATGAAACAAAAGAGATTGTCTAGAAATACTGCATGTATAAGAATTGATACATGATTTTTAAAAGCATTATCAAAGGGAAATTAAGTAAATGGTTTGGAGTAGTTGGCTAACTGTCTCGGAAGAAATACTTTGAGCACCTTACTGTGGATAGCAAAATGAACTTCAAATGAGTTTAACTGGTTGTCCTAATTTGCATGGTGCTGCTGTGATAAAACATTGACCCAAACCAACTAAGGTGGGAAAAGGGATTTATTTCTTCTCACAGCTCCCAGGTAAGTTGAGGAAAGTCGAGGCAGGAACTGAAGCAGAGGCCATGGAGGAACGCTGCCTACTGGCTTGCTTTCTGTAGCTTACTCAGCCTGCTTTCTTATATAACTCAGGACCACCTACCTGTCCAGGGGTAGCACTATGCACAATGACCTGGGCTCTCCTGTCAATCATTAGTCAAGAGATGTACCACAACCTTGCCCACAGGTCAATCTGATGGAGGGTCTTCTCAATGATGTTCCCTCTTTTCTGGTGACTCTAGTTTGTATTAAGTTGGCAAAAACAGTAACCAGCATGCTAATGTTCCCCAAACCAGTAATTCTTAAATCTCTATAACCAATTTCCTTTATCATCTGTGAATACTATCATTAATCTAAACTTTAAAATAGACTCATCTTTAAAAATGTACGTTTGTCCTAAGCAAGACCATCCAAGAAACAGAGATATGATGTCAGAGCCACATACTTATTTACAAAAACCACAAAACCACCACAAGGAAAGTATTTATCAGAGGAATCCCTCAAATCATCCCACATCACCATGGGGAATAGTGGGGATACTTGCATCTCCCTCTGGGAAAGACCAGATAAAAGAGGAAAATGCTTAGAAGAAAATGTTAGCATGAAGTTGGGAGAGTGTGTGGCAGGTGGGGTCCACCAGGAGTTGGAGCAGGGAGCAGAATATATTGTATCCATATATAAAAGTACCAGCTTATAAATAAAAAGTTAAAGAAATACAAGAAATGGGTTTAAAAAATGGCAACATATTTATGAAGTGTTTGATGAGGGCCCGGGAGTGTATGTGAAGGGTAAGAAGAGGTAATAGATTCTGGAGAATGCTCCGCCTTCATCAGAATCTAAAATGCTGCTTATTCAAAAGGCAAACCCAGCTCACGGGGGCTTCCATCAAACTTACAGGGACCCCAGGTGAGGAGAATGCTGCATCTAATTTAACTTTGAAAAATCTTCATTCAACAAAATTTTTTGAGTAACATCATAGCTAGGTTGCTGGCAAAGCTGAACACACAGTTCCTGTCCTCACGAAGAACAGTTTCAGAGACACCACAAGGATTCTTCTTCTTTTTCTCCCTTTTCTTCTTAAGTTCCCACTTTACCACTGACTTCATATACATACATATACACACATAAAAACAGAAATGATTCTTTGTGTTCATGGGTCCTACATCTATGGGTTCAACCAATTTAGGATAAAAAGATTCCTTAAAATTTTTATGTTAGTTGGGTGATGGTGGCACACATCTTTAATCCCAGCACTTGAGGGGCAGAGGCAAGTGGATCTGAGTTTAAGACCAGCCTGGTCTACATGGTGAGTTCTAGGACAGCCAGGGCTATTACACAGAGAAACCCTGTCTCAAAAAATTGAAAAACTGTTTTTTGTGTCTACTGAAGCTGAACAGACCTTTTTCTTGTTGGTACCCAAACAGTACACCAAAGCACTTATATTGTATTATTAATTAGCAGTAATGAGTCCAAAGTATATGAAAGGATGTACATAGGTCATAGGCAAATACTGTACCACTTTATATAAAGGATTCGAGCACTTGTGGAATTTGGTATCTGTGGGTGAGTCCTGTAGTCAATTACCCACAATCACTGAAGACTGAGTGTATCCATCATGTCCATTGTGATGCCTTAATATATGTATATATTATGAAATGACTAAGATAATTCATATACCTATTACCTCATATAGTTGTCTTTTTTGTTGTAAGAACATAGAAGAGTAACCTAATAGCAATTTTCAAGTATACATTATTGTTGTTGTTATTATAATTATTTGAGCAAAGTCTTGCCATGTTACCCAGGTGGGCTTGGATTTGTGATCCTTCTGCATCAGCCTCCTGAGTAGCTGGAACTATAGGTGTGAGACATTGTGCTTGACTAAATACAGTATTAGCTGTAGCTACAAAATAGAACTTTAAAACTGCCTAACTGATCTTTGTGCCCTTAGACCAACATCTCCTTCCTCTGTCCCCAGCCCCCGACTGACAGGTTTAAAGGGATCAATACTTTACCAACACCAGCTCCAAGCCTTTCTCCTTTTCTGCCTCAGGCCGGGTCCCAGAGAACATGGAATCCTTCAGACTTTACCATCAAACAGGTACACTTTCCCTTATCAATCCTTCCTCTAACTCAAGGCTCTCTATTGACACTCTTGACATTCAGTCAGGACATCTCTTTGTTAGTGAGGCTAGGAGGGGGCCGCTGTCTCTATGTTATAGTATCCTGGACTTTTTTTTTTTTTTGAGACAGAGTTTCACTATGTAGCCCTGGCTGTCCTGGGACTCATTATGTAGACCACAGATATATGCCTGTGTCTGCCTCAGTCTCTTCTGGGATTAAAGGCATACACCACCAAACCCAGCTGCACCCCTGACTCCTGTCTACTGCATTCTAACAGTAGACTTCTTCCTCATCTCAAAGGTGTGACCATCAAAAATGTCTCCACCAGTTACCAGCATCCCCTGGAATGTGGCGCAGGGGCTTGCCGCTGGTCTAGAACCTGTGTTGTGACTATTGTTTCAGTTTAGTGCCTCCCAGCACACTCAGTCAAGCAGATCATTCTTACCACACTTCCACGCTAACCCCCAAGCCCCACACCTGACCCTCCCTCAGAACTACCTGGGATTTCCATTCTCAGCCACTCTTTCCTTCTCCTTAGGGAGCAGCTGCTTTTTTTTCTCAGCATCTTTTCCCAGTCCGTCAGCTCACAATCTGACCCCTCCTCTGACAGCTGAGAGGCCAAGGTCTGAGTTTTCGCTCCAGCTTCCGCTTCCTTGCCTTCTGGCCCCACCGCAGTGTGTGTCCCTTAAGGATGAACAGTGACCTTGTATTTTATTTCTCATATTCTGATGTTTGGACATTTGGGTCTTGCTGTCTGCAGATATCATCCCTCCTAGTGTTAACTAAACCTGCAGATAATCAAGGCTTGCATGGGCAAGTGCCCTTCAAGCATGTCAACCAATCATGACATAGCCCACATGCCACCACCTCATCGATGGAGCTGCCACTAGAGGTCATTCATTATTCCTTTGCACAATTGCCCTAAGACCAGATATGAGAAAACCAGGACCATACATAGTCCATACTCCACAGCCTGCAGAAATTATTCAAACTAGCCTGCTCACCATCCTTACCCATCGCCTTCTTACAGAAGCCACACTAAAGGCTCTTGCCAATCTATTTCTCTCACTCTGTCTCCTGACCTGCCCTAGTCTTTTCTGTGTGCCCATCACTGTATGACATGTGTGTCCTCTCTCTGGGGGACTATTAACATGACAAGCTAAATAGGGTGAGGCCCTGTCCTGTTCAGGTCTGTAGCTCATAGAGTGCCTTGCCCTGGAACCTAGTGAACTAAGTTAGACTTCAGTTCTGCACACCTGATCCTACACCTTCATTACACCCATTCAAGACACTGTGTTGCCACAATCTCTAGGGCAGGGCATCACTCACAAGGAGTCTGAAGGTATTCGGCTTTAGAAAGAAGCACACAGACCAATGAGGGGTTTGTTTTTGTTTGTTTTATGATTACATTTTGCCTCAAACGTTATTAAAATAAACTAATACTTGCTTAGTGAAGGGAGAGAACATGATGATCGGGTGAAAAATTTGCTAAAAATCAATCACAAAGTGAATTAGAAAACCACAGATGCTTAGACTACCAAAGTCATTATCATCTTCATCGTTAACAACAACACCCTCTCGAAAGCACTTTGCATACCATAAAGCCTCCTAACCGAGCCCTAATATCAGCAATAACAAGTGTCCGTTTGATCTTTCTACAATATTCTCAGCTAGAATGTTGACAAAGTTTGGCCACTTGAAAGTTTTACAGTTTAGAAAGTGTGTCCTGCAACAGCTGTGATGTTCTCCCCGAGCAGAGTACACAGTAACTAAGACAAGAAAGAGATGGCCTGTTAACCAGACACAACAAAACCACATGCAGTTGGGTCCGTTCTGGTGAAAAAAACTAGTAAACACACAAAAAGGAATTTCTGCTCAGCTTCTGCGTCAGAACCCAATTATTTTAAAATACTTATTTACTTATTTTTGAGACAGGGTCTCCCACAGTCTAGGCTAGCCTTGAACTCACTATGTAGCCCAGGTTATCTTGGACTCTTTTCCCTCCTGCTTCTACCTCTAGAGTGCTGGGATGATAGGTGTGCCCCATACACCCGTTTCTGTAGTGCTAGTGATGGAACCCAGGGCTTCATGCATGTGAGAAAATACTCTGCCCACTGAGCTGCAACCCCAGACTGCAATTTATTCAATTTCGTGTTAACTGTTTTTTTTTTCAATAGACAAATCACAAATGTGTACGTTAGGGAGGTACAATGTGCTCTTCTGATATGTGAACATCAGGCTCCGTTGTTTATCCTCAAGGTCATGCCCAGCGTCTATCTGTGTTAGAATTTCCCACATTTGCAGTTTCTCACCAGAGAGCTGGGCTCGGAAAATGAACTTTCAGGTGCTGACAGCTTTAATTAAGAGTCTGGACCTAACTTAAACAGTTGATTAATCTTGAGAGTAGAAGATTAAACTGAAGAGCGATTTATGAATTTGTAGCTGCTTCACATTGTTGGGAGGATACTGAATGCCTTTTTCTAATTCATACATAAAACCTACTAAGCTCCTACCTGCTGACTCCTAGGGGTACACTAAGATATGGTCCTATGAGCATATGATAAGAAAAGAGGTGAGGGAGGGGACAATTTGGAATTAGTCACATGAGCAGACCTGGGGTTCCTACTGAGGGTCAAACAAAGGTTTTGATTTAAAGATGTCCTTTCCTCTGAATACCTAAGACTTACCATACTGAAAAATTTCCGCAACAGCATAAGGACATTAAAGTCCTAATGATGGTATCACCCATCACCATCCTCAGAATATCTTATCCCAAAGAGAAACTACATTCAATAAGCAATCCTCCTCACCATTCTCATAACTTTGATTCCATGGTCCATCTTTAACACCTTTATGGATCTGCCTATTCTAGATATTTCAGGTGGACAGAACCACACAACATGTGGCTTCCTTGACTTCATGTCATGTTTTCAAAGTTTGTCCACCTACCAGTGTGCCAGGGAGATCTGATGTTTGATGATCGAGTTCTGAGATGCAGAACATCACAAAGATGCTCTTTGTAGGGGACAGCCCCACCCTCCATGTTGGTGTCCAGAGTTAAGCACCTGTGGTTTCAACAGGAGCAGAGGTCCCACCTGATGTGTGATGTGTGTGATGACTTAGGGGCACCATTGCCCAGAATTTTTTGAATTAGTTGCCAAAAATTAGCTGCCTGTCTCTGTCTTCTGAAAGGCTGGATATCCTTGCTCAGCTGAGCAAGGGACCCCAGATTGATTCAGTACAGGTCCTAAACATAAAGTTAGCAACCATAATTCCATTGCTTACTCTGAGTGGGAGGTGGTTCATGTGTGCTTGCCTGGAGTTTTTGTAGTTTGGTTTGGAATGGTGTCTTAGTTAGGGTTTCTATTGCTGTGAAGAAACACCATGACCATGACAACTCTTTCAAAAGGAGAACATTTAATTGAAGTGGTGGCTTACAGTTTCAGAGGTTTAGTCCATTGTCATCATGGAGGGAAGCATGCAAGCGTGCAGGCAGACATGGTGCTGGAGGAGCCGCACAGGCAACAGGAAGTAGACTGTCTCACTGGGCACGGTTTGAGCATATATGAGACCTAAAACCCGCCTCCACAGTGACACACTTCCTTAATGAGACCACATCTACTCCAACAAGGCTACAACTCCTAATAGTGCCACTCCCTTTGGGGGGCTTTTCTTTCAAACCATCACTGATGGTCACATCAAGAAGAATGCTTCCATACATGAGGGGAGACTTTGCTCTAAGTATCCCATCCCAGTAATCCCAGCCCAAGGCATCTTCAGTGATCACCATCAGAGAATCCTTTATGAAGGACTTGTATCTGTCTGCAAGCTAGACTACAGTGATGTAACTGCTGGGATCATCAGGAGACAAGAAGTTCAAGATCATCTGTCCCAAACTCCAAGATGTGGAAGCTCTCGTGTCTTCGCCCTTTACTACCTTAAAAGTGAGACTGGGGAGATAGATCAGTGGGTAAAGCTCTTGGCACACAGCCATAAGGATCTGAGTTCAGATCCCCAGAACACACAGAGAGCCAGATGCAGTACTACACATCCGTAATCCCAGGGTTCCTGCTGAGCGATAGGAGTAGAGACTGGAGGATGCCCAGAGCTTGCAGGCCAACTAGCCTGGCATAGAGAGCAGTGAACAAGGCACTCTGTCTCAAACAAGATGGAAGGCAAGGACCAACACCTGAGATGGTCCTTTGACCTTCACAGGTGCGCTGTGGTACAGGAGTGGCTTGACCCACACTGTAGTTGGCTTTTCCAATCACATTCCAAGTCACCTCCAAGGTTTTATATCCTCTAGGGTATGAGTCAGTTAAGTTTTCCTTTAAAGAGCCAGACAGTAAGTATTTTAGACTTTATGAGCCAAGAGGAAAAATTAAAGATATGCATACCCTTCAGAAATAAGAGAGAAAAATTTTCTACAAATGTTTTATTGATGACATTAGAAAACATAATAATCCAGTAGAATTTTTTTTACTCAAAAGATTCATCAGTCTGCTAATGAGAAGAATTTAACTGAGGGGGGCAGGATGGCTAAGGTTATGCTTAATTAAAAGTTACTGTTCCTGCCATTATTATGGGTATGTATGAATATTATGAATGTATGCCACATTCTCCTACACTCTTTCCCTGATCCTCTGAGGTCCTTTATTTTTTCCTCTGTGAACTCATGTGCCACCTAAGTCTTTCTTCTGGAACTTAGGCTCTGCCCTTATGGTAGTGGGGAACTTTTCCTATGGGGAAGCAGGCTAAGAGAGCAAGCTCTGAGATAAAATTCCAAGTGTCTGATTTCTCCATGAACTAGGCAGTAGCTGTTTGATCTTAGATTACCACTTGGCCTATCTAGAAGCTTCTATGTGCTTCCATGTCTGTAGTTTGAATAATAGTACACTGGTTGGTGTGGTTGTTGAAAAGGTTACATGATCTACAGCAAAGATCCAAAAAAACACAGAGCACACTGCAAACCACTGAACACGAATGTCATTCTTTTGACAGCTTTCCAGTCTTAACCTAAGGACCACGTGGTGGTTTGAATAAGAATGGCCCCATAGCCTTGTCCATTTGAATACTTAGTCATCAGGGGGTGGCACTACTTTGGAAGGATTAGGAAATGTGGCCTTGTTGGAGCAGGTGTGACCTTGTTAGAAGAAGTGTGACGGTGAGGATAGGCTTTGAGGTTTCAAAGCCTAAGCCAGGCCCAGTGGCTTTCTCTTTTCCTACTGCCTGAAGATCCAGATGTGGAACTCTCAGCTGTGTCTCCAGCACCAGGTCTGCCTATGTGCTGCCACAATGCTAATAGTCTAAACCTCTGAAACTGTAAGCAAGCCCCAATTAAATGATTTCTTTTATAAGAGTTGCCTTGTTTATGGTGTCTCGTCACAGCAATAGGGCAGTGACTAAGACAGAAACTGGTACCAGGGAGCTGGCCAGATTTGAGCTGCTTACCATAGAATGTTGGTGACTCCTATTTTAGGATGCAAGATGCTCCTTATAGTCTAGGAGACATCGTTGCTACATTTCCCCTTGAGGACTTCCTTATGCTTATAAGTGGCATTCACAGGTCTAACATGGGTTCTGAACTCCAGCAAGGCCAGCTCATCACCAGTGTGGAGCCATCACTATCACAACTAGAGTTGGCTTCAGGATGTGGGGTGACAGCATGAGACATTCCTCCTGACAGCTTGAATTTCACAGGAAGCGACACAATGTCTTGTTCTTGGTGTTGCCCTGCGGATGGGCAGTTTCTCTCCTTATTGGTTCTCAGGCCAGGTCTAACAGCTGTACAATGTGCTCCCCAGGATTGGAGCCTCCTTTTCTATACAGCAGGCCTTATTCTTCTAGTGGGGTGCTTAAACCCCATAGATACGGAGGCTCCACAGGACACAGAGAAGTTGGAGATGTGCGTAGGTGTCAACCTTGACGGCGTTGAGTCAGTAACATTTGAGGTCTCCAGCACTGGGCTTCTGAGGGTGTGGCTGAAGCCAAAGGTTACCTCAGCTCGGGAGGATGGCTGTCTTCTGTGCCCTTGAGCTCTCCTCCGTTTCTCAGCACTTCCCTTGGCATCCCGTCTTCTATTTTAAATACTGGCTTGATCTGATTTATACATTTGCTTTGATTTCAGCCAACTTTTTTCTCGTCAGTTTCCCTTGCTGTACAAAAAGGTACTATCTCACTCTTGGCTCTCCCCTCTGCCTAAGTTAAGAAAACATCCCTGAGAACCTAGAGCTTTGATTACGTTCCAGCCTTTTTCCCTAGACTTTATATAAAAGTACTTATAGGCATCTGCACATCAAAAATGCAAGTAAACAAGCCTCTTGGATGCCAGCATGTCACACCAGGCTTATTCCGGATCCTTCCTCTTCCTTACCTCTAACCAGTGGTGATTTATCACTCCAGCCAGAATGCTCTCAGAGTGAACGACAGCGAGGACCTGAGAAGATGCATGAACTGGGGTTACCAATTCATGTCAGACTTGACCTCCAAATCATTAAAAGATACATACATTGTACACAACTAGCTAAAATAATGCTGGCTCCTGTGGTCCTTCCAGTTCACAGACCCAGATAACAAGGCACTTAAAACCCAAAAGTGTTTGCATCTATGCTAATAAATGAGCTGGATCTGGTGAAAAGTGAGTAGAAAAGGCTTATAAACAATTTTTATTTTTACTTACATGTATGTGTGCTAGCATGCACATGAACATGTGGGTGTCTACTCAGGCCAGAAGAGGGCATTGGATCCCCAAGAGCTGGAGTTACAGGCTGTGAGTTACCTACTGTGGGTGCTGGGAACCAAACTCTGGTCCTCTGGTCCTCTATATAAATGCTCTTAACCAGTGGACCCTCTCTCTAGCCCCTGTGGCTTTTAAATGTCAGGTATTGTTGAGGTTTGTCTATGAAGTCTCTTCCATGGGTTCATGTGTCCTATCATGTGGTCCCAAAATGGTGACACTGTTATGGAAGGTGTGAAACCTTTCAGAGGATGTGAGTCACTGGGAGGAAGGCCTCGAAGTTTTACACTCTGCTTACTGATTGGCTACAGGGAAGGCAATGTGACCAGCTGCCTCCTGCTGCTGCTCCCAAGCATTCCCCACCAGGAAGGGCCGTAGCCCTCTAACTGTGAGCCAAAACAAACCCTACCTTCCTCAAGTCTCGTTTGTTGTGTATTTAGTCGCAGCAACAAGAGCAACCAACAACAGTGTTCATGGCTACAAAGCCTTTTCTGAGTTCGTACATTCCCATTCTCTACAGGTCAGGGCCTTCCGCCTTGCCTTCATGCTCTAGCCTCTTTGCAGCAAGGTGCTCGCTCTCTACACTCAGTTCCCAGTGCCCCCCCCCATAGACCATGGCCAAACATGGGTCTGGAGTCCTGCTCATGCCAGTATTTCCATAGGAAGCATACTTCCCACGTATCCAGTGTGTTCTGGGAAGGGCTGGGGAATGAAGAGATGAGTCAAAACAGTTGCAGGTGTGTCCTTCTTCTCCAGAGAAGGCTCAGCTTCCTGGAGCAGGGCTTGGGGAGAAAGGATGGAGAACTCAGACATACTCCCATGTTCTTCCACCTGCATCCACCAGGCATGCTCCAGGTCTAGGGCTCTGTGTTAGCTGTGCCTTCACCCTGCGGTGCTTGCTCCAGGGAGATCCCAAGGGAACACCTCCCCCTTTTCAAATCTTTGTGCAAATGTCATCTGTGTAGCCAGGCCTTTCCTGACCACCATTTAAAATAGCATCTACTTTCCCCTGTATTCTCACTCTCCATTACTTTAATCTTTTAATCACCACACTCACTTATTAAAGGTACCGTCTTTCACTACAGCATTAGCTCCACGATAGAGGCATGCTTGCCTTAATATTGCCACCCTCAGTGGGGTTGGATACATTGCCTGCAGGGTTCAATTAATATTCGTTAATAGAAGGACTCAACCTCTCACCTTTCTCGTGTTACAACAGAGGAACCAGCTGTCTCCTTATCCAAAGCCAGTGCCTCTACCTGTGTTCTGGATCAAATCCCTTCTGCCTTGAGGCTCTCTATCCACCATGTCTTCCCTCTTCCATGAACTCCACAATTCCCACGAGCTGCATAATTTGATCTGTATCATAGAGCTGCTGCAAGTCAGGCTCAGTTCCACAAATCTTCCCTTACTTCACTGTTGCCTCACTAGAGCCCTCGAGGGAGGAACGAACATCCAACAGAAGAGGAAGGGGAGGTACAGAGAAGGTTAAAATGTGATCAGGGCCACACAGTAAGTGAGGACCTCGGGATCTGAACTCAGAAAACTGGTAGAAGAGCCCAGCCCTGAATCACCACCCATACTTCAGGCTCGCTCACACCCACCCACTATCATTTAGATATATATTCACTATAACCTTGCCTTAATCTTAAGTAGCTCTTAATTCCGTTTTTCGAGACAGGGTTTCTCTGTGTAGCTTTGCGCCTTTCCTGGAGCTCACTTGGTAGCCCAGGCTGGCCTCGAACTCACAGAGATCCGCCTGGCTCTGCCTCCCGAGTGCTGGGATTAAAGGCGTGCGCCACCACCGCCCGGCTTCCTTGCCTTAATCTTAAGTAGCTCTTAATTCCATGCTCCCCTCAGCCAATTCTATATTTCTTTCCATCACTTTGCAAATGTTCTCAGTCTCCTCTATATTAGCTGTCTCTTCCTCTCCACCCGTTCTCTCTTTGTCCCCCTCTGCTCTGCCTTATTTCTATTAGAGAACTTGTAGGACCACCTTGCAACAGCATTTCTCAGTCATTATCTGTCTTAGTGTGCATTTTATTGCAGTGATAAACACCATGATCAAAGACAACTTGGGGAGGAAAGCAATTACTTGGCTCTTAGTTACTAGTCCACCATGAAGGAAGTCATGGCAGGAACTCAAGGCAGGAACCTGGAGGCAGGAACTGAAGCAGAGGTCATGGAGGAGTGCTGCTTACTGGCTTGTTCCCCTTGGCTTGCTGTGCGTGTTCTCATATACAACCCAGGACCACCTACCCAGGGGTGGCACCACCCATAGTGGGCGGGGCTCTTGCACATCAATCATTAATCAAGAAAATGCCCCATAGAAGTTGATGGAGACAGCTCAGTTGAGTTTCCTCTTCCCAGGTGACTCTAGCTTGTGTCAAGTTGACAAAAACTGACCAGCATGCCATCTTACTCAGCCTCCAGCAGTACTTGCCAGTGGTAGCTACTTCTCTCTTCCAGGATAGAATATTGTGGGTTTCCTGGGTGTAGTCCTAACCCTCTGTCTGGTTCACTGGGTAGCCCTCAACAGACCTTCTCTCCCTTAGAAGACACATGAAAAATGTCATCTATAGGCATCCTGGAGGAAGCTTGCTATCAGGAAGAGATTATTGCAAGTAAAGGGGTGCTTTCGAGTTCACGGGGCATCTTCATCAGTCCTTCTGGTTCAGAGATGTGGTATTTTAGATTGTTTCCTTTCAACGCCTTAAGGTTCTACCCCCAATGGTGTAAAATCCCTCCTTGATACTTCTCGGTGCCCAGGCAGATGGTGTCCAAATTCTTAAAATTTCAGTTTTTCTTTATATTCGCACCCAAGCAGATTTTGCTTAGAATTACCTATCTTTTTTTTCTACAAAATTTAGATCTTCAATATTTCCAAATACAAAAACATTGTCAAAAGAGTGTATAGGTATGTATATTCTTCCCTCCAGAATAAGTGGTCTCCTTCCCACTACCAAAGTTCACTCCCCAAGGGCCAAGTCTTCATTATTCCGGGTGACAGTTCTTGTCCCACTTAGCCATGTAGACAAAATGCTGCTTAGAGGGATATGAAGATTCCAAGAGCCATTAAAAATAGTCATGGTTTCATGTGTGGAGTCTTACCGTATGCCAGACACAGTACTGGAAATATGGTACATTCACTTTCTTATTTCTCACTGTTTTAAGAGTTAGGCTGTCCAAGGCTCAAAAAGCCTTCAGGATTTGCCCAGAATCACCCAGTGAATAACCCCAGAGCATGGGGTTTCAGGAAGTCACTCATGTGAGGCCAGATTTCATGTATCTATGAGAAGGTGTCTTGTACCTCCCCTTTATTGGCTGCAGGCAAGAATTGAGTGTACAGTCACAGGTGTGCCCGAGAATTCAGAGGAAGCAAAGGTTATTCCACAAACAGTACTGGAATAGCTGAGCAGACAGTTCAGGAAAATATTCAAGTCAGACTTCCTACTTGCATTATTCTGAGCAGATAAAGTGTGGTCCAGTCATTGGAGGCTGTGTTTGGAAACGGTTTGCTATGAAAACATACTCGTCTCTGACCCAGGCGCTTTGCATCCGTTATTGACAGTCCTTCCGCTTCAGACACTGCCTTAACCTTGGCTATCATTCCCCTCTCTTTTATTGTGGAAGAAACGTGCTACTGCAGAACCCTAGCCAGAGAGTTGGCAGCCCTGAAAACTCATTTCATTCATGTCGTAGGGTGTGGATAAACCCATGCTCTTTAGAGAGGAGCAGAGCGCCGGTCCGACATGCCACACTTTGCTCTTGAACCTGCCTGGCGGCGACTTGAAAGGCCTCCATGTTCAACCAGGCTTTCTTCTTTTTCTTTTGTTCCTTTCTTGATGGCCTTGCATTCAGACGAAGGAGCGTTCCCTATTAACGTCAGCTGCTGCCTTTTCATGACAGAATTTCTAGAGGACACACGGGAAGGGAAGACTTTGAAGGTGCTTCTCTTCTGGGTGTTTGATGTGTCTCCTTCTGACCCTGCCTGGTCCTAGGACAATGGCCGTTCTGGCTCCCTCAGCAGCAATGTTGGTTACCTCTCAGGAAGCCTCACTCTTAGATGGAAGGAGGTATGGTGGGACCACTGGATAGGGGCCTGGAGCTCTAGCTCCCCATGGGTTCTGCTTTTACAGCCCTGAATCTTTCTTGGTCTTGATATCCTCTTTGTAAGTCGGGTCTTGTAGGGTTCAAATAGAAACCCATGTGAACGTTTGTTGCAGTGTTATTGAAGGTGATGGCCACCATCCTTCAGAACAGAATAAACCAGCTATTGCTTGCTGAGCCTAAGAAGTCTCTTGGGACAACTGTGTTTCCATTGTGCAACCCATTAGGGTACCATCGGAAGCCATGAAGGAAGGACAAGACAGAGTTAGCTGTAGCACGACCATGCTTTCTAACGCTCCATGGCCTCCTCAGATGTGGAGCTGGGGTCTCTCCCAAAGGAGGGCTGCTGGAGATTATTTTCGTGCATTTTCTTTTCTTCACATAGGAGACACATCTGAATGTCACATGCCCATAGTTCATGGGACTGTGCAGGACAGAACCCTTGTGTAGAGAGGCCTGCTCCCTCTTTGAGCAGGTACAGACACATGTTGGGCACAAGCCAAGTGTAATGGCTGGTGCTATCAACTCAGTGGAATCTAGAATGACCTGGGTGAAGGGCCATTGGTTGTGCCTGTGCAGGGCTATCTTGAAGTGAGAAGACCTGCTGACAGTGAGTGGTATCATTCCCTGACTGGGATTTCGGACTGTATAAATGGAGAAAGGGGACTGAGCTGAAGTTTGCATTCATCGGTCTCCTTTGACTACCAGGGTAATGGGATCAACTGTCTGAAACTCCCGTGGCCTTGATTTCCCAGTCATGGTAGACAGCGCCTTCAATGTGAGCTGAAACAAACTCCTCCCCGAAGTTACTTTTGAAAGAGAATTTAACCACAGCAATGGAGAAGAGAAACGAAGATATCAAGTCTTTGTTGTCTGCACGGCCCATGAACCAAATGAGATTGATGCATCTCAGGGACCAGCTTCATCTTGTGGCAACACTTTCTCTGGTTTTCCCAGGAAACTTCTTTCCCCTCATTTGTTTCCAGTCCTGCCTTGATATTAGGGCTGCTCATCCTTAGCATGACCCATGTACTAACCTCCAACTTTCCTCAGTCTACCTCTAAGCAACTTCATTCTATTGTCTGACTCGTTGATCATCACGGTAGGCGTGACAGTTACCGGAAGCCTCATTGGGGGTAGTACTTCTAGGTCAAAGCTGGAACAGCTACCCACTACACATGGCTGCTTCCTATCCATGCCTTACATCTAATAGACTTCTCCCGCAGGGAAGGACAACCCTGCCTAGTTCATTCAAAAGCAGGGCAGTGTCTACAACTCCCCCATCTCTCCCCATGGTGCTCCAAGTTCCATCACCTTTGGATTTTAGCTCACCCCTAAATGACAGGAGCTGCTAGTGCCCCCTAATAATTGTGACATACATCGCTCCCAGGTGCACAGCCTGCCATGTCCTTCCCAGGGAGGGCATTATTTCTACACTGCAGAGCCCAGCAGCCTCTGTGCCTCCTGTAAACTCCTCAGGATTCCTTCATGGGTACCAGTAGCTTTCAACATCAGATTTATTACTACAAGATCCTTTCTGAGCTGCCCCTCTGCCCTGGTCTTCTACTTTCCATGCCTTCTAACTCTGCCAGGCAATGCAAGAGTGTCCTGGAATGTGTGAATTGGATCACATGGTTGTACCTTTGAATATCAAGTTCTCTCCCAGGAATGTCTTAGTCTATTTGTGTGTGTGTGTGTGTGTGTGTGTGTGTGTGTGTGTGTGTGTGTACTGAATTTAACATTTATAAGTGGCCAGCCTCAGATCATAACTAGTTTAAATATGCATTTGGGGACTTGTATTATGTTGAACCTTCTTTTTTTTCTTATGATCTCTTGTAGCCCAGGTTGCTTCAGGCTTTCCAAGGCTCTGGGAGGCACTGGGCTTGAAGAAACCTTCTGCCTTAGGGCCCTCCTGACTACTTCCTGACTGCCTTGTGGGAAGTCACCGGCATGCTCCAAGCAGAAAGCAGGAACTCCAGCCATGTTGGTTTAGAGACCAGAAAGCACTTTACACAAGAAATGTCACTGTAGCTCACAACAGGTAGGGGTTGGATGGGAATAGCTCAGAAAGGATAGGAGCCTCCAAGGTTATGATCAAGTGGATGTTAGTAGCATGTGTCTGAGTGAGGACTTCACTTTGACGATTAAGAAGATCCAAAAAAAAATCACAGAGCTACTACAGCCCAAGCCATTGTCATGGGTAGGCTTCCTTACAAATTCTCTCTATCTCCATGGACTTCTGGACCTTTACTTTGGATGCTTCCAGCACCTTCTGGCAGGAAGCTCAGTTCAATTTTAAACATCCACACTGAGAGCGACCAAGATGTAACAAACAGCTACACACAGACACACACACACAGACACAGACACACATACAGACACAGACACACAGATACACACACACACACACACACACACACACACACACACACACACACACACCTTACTTTCCCTGTTGCCCTGAGAATCAGTCAGCTCAGATTCCATGGTTTGTTGGGGAAGGGACAGGCACAGACACTGGGCAGGGACCTGTTAGGCCCCAGGGCTAGCTTGGACTGGTGATTCTGGAGAGCATCATGGGGACTCAAGGTATTGTTGAACATTTTACATGAAGGAGCTGCCTCAGAGCTTCATTCTCTTCTCACATCTCCTGTCATTGATTACTGTAGGAAATTTCAGAAAAGATGGCTGGAGTGAAACTGAGGAGGTGGGGAGCCCTGCCGTTCTTTGGGTTTGGTATCATCCAGCGGCAAAGAGAACTCTGGGCCCATCAACTTCTCCACTTGATCACATCACACTGCAATTGGGTGGAGGTTTTTAGCCCTGTTTTCTTGAACAGATTGTGTGCTCTTTGGAGACATCTGATCACATCTGAGGGGCTTGACACAGGCACACTGGGACCCAACAGTGCTTTCTACAGATGAAGGGAAGAGGAGACAGAGACTCCTACTTCTTGGCTGGGGGGATGGGAACCTGCCTGTTTTCTCAACAAAAGTGCCTTTGATATGATAATGTGAAAGTAAGAGTTTGCAGAAAACCCTTCATATCCCCAAGTCATCCATCCATTCATCCATCCATCCATCCATCATCCATCCATCCATCTATCCATCCATCCAACCAGTCAGACAACCAACTAACTAGCCAGCCAGCCAGCCAGCCAGCCAGTCAGTCAGCCAACCAACCAGTCAACCAGCCAACCAACCAGCCAGTCAGCCAGCCAACCAGCCAAACAGTCAGCCAACCAACCGACCAACCGACCAACCAACCAACCAACCAGCCAGCAAACCAACCAACCAGCCAGCCAACCAGTCAGCCAACCAACCAACCAACCAACCAACCAACCAGCCAGCCAACCAGTCAGCCAGTCAGCCAGCCAACCAACTAACCAACTAAAAACCTCACAAGTTTGGTGTGATTCCTAGTGCCACCTTTAGTAGAGAACGCAAGGCCACATTTTTTTTTTCCATTCTTTGAAACAGGTACCACCAGCTTGGCATGTACTGCTCTTACACTTTTGTTTTTATTATTATTGTTCTTATTAAAACTCTTCTGAGGTGAGAAGGTCATAGCCAAGTTTCTCTGTTTTACTTTTTTTTGTAGTTGTTGTTCCAATTAGTATGAATTCCATATAGTACCTATATGACAGGCATTGGGGTAGGCTCTATGTGAGCATGCATGTATAGAGTGTCTAGTTTCAAGGTATACACACACACACACAGACACACACACACATAGACAGACAGACCGACACACACACACACACACACACACACACACACACACACACACACACTCAAGCAAATATCCTCCTGGCCCTAGTCATGGAGCTGTAATTACCTACCCATGTCTTGGGTGCTACTGAGAATACACATAAGAAGCAGGAATGGGGACACTTCAGTTAAGTGTGTGTTTAGTAGGGGACTGGGAGGGACTGCTTTCTAGAGAACTGGGAGAGCCAGACTCAAAATGCACCCTGGGAAAGAGTCACAGAAAAGGAATCTCAAAGGTTATTACCTAAAAGCACAGTCCAGCCTCGTGGCTTCGCACATTCCAGTCTTCCCTTCTGTAGGCCATGTGGTGTTTTTGTGCCCTTCTCACACCAGGACAAGGTCACTGCATCTTCATATCCCCCCCTCCCCTCTCTCTCTCTGTTGTTTAGTTCCATTTCACTTCAGGGTTTTGGCTCCAGCATGGAGCCTCTTTTGCTTTCTTTCTCTTCCCTCATGACTTCATTTTTAGACTTTGAAAACAATCTCTCTCTCTCTCTCTCTCTCTCTCTCTCTCTCTCTCTCTCTCTCTCTGTGTGTGTGTGTGTGTGTGTGTGTGTGTGTGTACAGAGGACAGGCAGGGTGTTGCTTCTCGACTTCCACCTTTGCTCAGGGACTTCTGCTGCTCACCACCGACTGCAGCATGCTAATGGCCTTCCAAGATCCCAGGGTTCTTCTGCCCCCCACCCCCACCCCCGTTGCGCAGTAGGAGAGCTGGGGCTGCAGCCTCCCTCCCACTGCAGGCCTCCTGTGATGTTCCAGTTTCATTCTGTCGCTATGATGAGCACCATGACCGAAGGCACCATGAGCAGGAAAGGGCTTATTTGCCTCACACTTCTGGGGCACAGTCCATCGCTGAGGGAAGTCAGGACAGGAACTCAAAGTAGAAGCATGGAGGAATGGCACTTGCTGGTTAACCTTCTGGCTCACTCACAGGCTCATGCGTAGTTCTTTTTTTTTTTTTTTAACACAGCCTAGGATCACCTGCTCAAGGAATGACGTGAGAGACAGTGGGCCTGGCCCTCCTATATTAATTAACAATCAACGCCACCCACATGGAGCTCGAATCCTAATTGGTCTCAATAATAAAAACCTGGAGCCAGATATGGGGGGGGGAATGCTGAAAGATCAGAGAGACACAGGAGCAAGCCGCTGCCACCTCTCACCTCACCAACTCCTCAGCCTGAAAGAGGCGGAGCTCCTGTCTCGGCCTCTCCTTATCACTTCCCGTTTCCTCCTCCCCAGTGCTGGGATTAAAGGTGTGTGCCACCGCTGCCTGGCCTCTATGGTTAACTAGTGGCTAGCTCTGCCCTCTATTCTCCAGGCAAACTTTATTTGTTAGAGCACAAATAAAATTTCACCACACCCAGAGGCCAATCTAACCTAAAAGCAATTCCTTGATCAAGGCGTTCCTCTCAGATCAAGACCTTCCACTCAGATGACCCTAGGCTATGTCAAGTTGACAACTGGATCTAAGTAGGACATATGAGTTCTGAGGATTTGAACTCAGGTCCTTACACTTGCCTGACAAGGGCTTTACTCACTGAACCTTCTCCTCAGCCTGGCTTCTTTGGAAATCCACTTTTTATTTGTAGAATATTTTGCATCTTCTGTCTCCTGCTTTCTCCTTCCTTTTCAAACCGCTGGCGAATCTGTTGTCTGTAGAATCTCCTTCCACCCCACCACTCTAAGCAAAGTGGTCTCTCAAAGTCTCCACGCTTGATGATAAGCAAGCCCAAGGGCCCTGAGCACCCTCATCTTTAAGGGGTGCACACACTTGCAGCATGCTTCCCTTGCTCCCTTATCCTCTCCTCACTTCATTGGCTACCTTTTCTTCCCATGGCCTCTGCCACCTGGCTTCTGCTCTGACTCTCCAAGTGAAGCCGAAGACCAAGGCTCACTCCTGGAGCATTTGCTACTCCGGAGGCTCATCTACACTAATGGCTTTCATCACCGCCTCATGCAAAATTGCTTTAGTCTCAGCCCTGCCTGCTCTCCAAAATGCGAACCAATCAGCCCCTGGCTCTCACCACTTAGGGGACTATGGACAAGTTAGTCACATCTTATGCTTGTTGTACCTGTACTAATAAGGGGATGGCCACTTATGTCCCTCTTTGCTCTAATAACAGGTCAACTGATTTGTTTGTCTGGCTGTTTCACTGGTGCCATTGACTTTGTTCTGGTCCACCCATCTTCACTACCATACAGATGGAGACCTCTGTCTAAAATGATCAGGAGTGAAACTAAACCCACCAACGAGCCATACAGCTTCCTTTCTCCATGCCTGAGCCACCCCAGGCTCAGTCATTACTGACAGTCCCTGGGGAAGCTGCAGAGCTATCAGTTTTTTTTGGGGGGGGGGGACCATTCCCTAACCCTTCCTGTCTTTGCATGGAAACCACCCCGGGGTAGACCCTCCACGCTGCAACTCCTATTGGTAGTGTGGGTGGTCCTCTCGGCTCCTTTGCTTTCCCTGCCCCCTAGTAAACTGCTCTTTGCTGGCACAGTCGTTCGTTGTTCGAAGCACTTCAGGGGTCCCCAGTGGTTCCTTTTTCTTTGAGAATCCTTTGAAACATGTGGATCCTGTGCCTGTCATTTGAAGGGGTTCAGGGTTCACAGGGCACCTAAGATCTACTACAGATTCCCTAGGGCTTCTAGTTCCTCAGCCAAAGCATCTCACTTCCCCCGAACCAAACTGTCTTTTTAAAATCATTTATTTATTTTAACACGGGAGCATTCACCTCCAAGGTCAGAGGTTACAACTAGGCTGATGGCAGACCACAGGCACAGGCCCTTTGCCGGCAATGATGAGTTTTCCTGATCGCCAAATGAAGAAGGCTTCCCAGATCACCAGATTTAGCTATGTGTCGTGGGAGCTTTTCTGCATCTAGCTACACACACCCATGTACTTTGCTGAATTGTGGTAAGTTGACCATCATTTATCAAGAACGCTAATCCTACTGTAGTATCATGTTTTCTCCAGTGACACTGAGTGGTAGGGGGAATAGGAGTTGATGAACCCCCAGCTTGCAAATCTTTGAAGATGTTTCTCTGAGATGAAAAAGTGTCACATGCAGTAGTTGGTACAGCGCAGACATGGTAGCCAGTCTGACTTTCTTTTTCCTCACATTGCCCTCCCCCTTCTACCCTCTACCTTTCCATGTGGAGCAGGTAGGAGGTGAAAAGAGATCAGAATCTATTTACTGCACCATTCCAGCCTTCAGGGTAAACCATTTGGAAGCACCACAAAGGAGCTAGCTACCTCCAGTGAGTCTAAACCCTATTCCAGGGAACGTCTCTGTGGTAGTCACCCAATTTTGAGGATCCGGAACCAGGAAAGACCCATGACTTTATCTAGTCAGTGTTGTACAGATAGGGAAACTGAGGCCCTGAGAAGCGAGGGCCTGCCACTGAGGCAGCCTGCAAGTCTACGGCCAGAATCCAGAACTCTAAAGGCTCCTCTCCAGACACATGCCTCTTTATCATACAAAAACTCTGCTCAACCAGACCACAGTTCCCTTGAGCACCTCCTCTGGGATGTGTCCATCTCTGCACTAGCATCTAGCACAGACCTTATAAGTACCTGGGTGCAGTGGGTCATGTGCATAGTACACACACAACTGTGTGATGATGCCTCAAAGCTTGTGGAACTGTCACAGAAAGCAGGCACGGGGGAGTTGACCCAACGCTTTCATCCAGGAAGAAGGTGAGTGCCCTGTGAGGCTGCTGTGTGCAAACTTGATCAGAAATAGATTTCTTTCTTTCTTTCTTTCTTTTTTTTTCCAGAAGACAGGCTAGGGGTACATTGTCCTGACTGGTTTCTCTGAGACACTGCATTTGAAAAATAGTCACTGGACATTTACAGAGCCATGTGCTGGGTACACAGAGACAAGCTAGCACAGACATGTATTCCTTCCCTCGTGGAAAACGATCTAGTGGGAGATGAAAGAATAAAAATAGACCACCCCTCATGCAGATGGAGCGAGGCTAATCCCTGCCCGCTTCTAAGAAAATAAAAACAACAGTGCACAATGAGACTCAGATGAAGTCTAAAAAATCTAAAACCCAACACGCTTTATTCTATTTTATCTCAATAGATCTCAACTCCCAAATATCTGAGCTTCAAAAGGCAAGATTAGATACCATTAAGCCAGCCTGGCCAGCATTGATTTAAAAACCCTCTTCTATGCTTCAGGATTGAGGAGGTTGTGGACCTCTGTTAATCTTCTTGTTATCAGCTGGATCTCAGCCTGCCAGGAGCCAGCCTGATTCCCAATTCTGGCCACATCCCTCCAATCTTCTGGTTTCTGTATATGATGGCCATGTGGAACCAGGAAGCAGCCAGTTAGGAATACTAACTTCATCTGTGGGCTGATCTTTCTTCCTGGAATTGGGAGTGAGTAGGTTTACTATAGTAATAAGACAGGATTCAATCTGTGTCCTAATTGGCTTTGTTGTGTTGTGAACAAAATACCTAACAAACAAAGAAGAAAAGATGTATTTTGCTCACACTCTCTGAGGGTTCAGTCCACAGCTTGGCCCAGGTGCTTGTGCAGAACATCCTGGTAGCGGGAGCAGGAAGTGCAGAGCCTCTTTCCTTCAGGGTGGACAGGAAGCAGAGAGTGAGGAAGGGACTGGGCACTGGGTAGACTCATCAAAGGCATGCCTCCAGGTCGACTGTAACTCCTAAGGTTTCTGATACCTCCCCAAATAGTGCCACTAGCTGAGGACCACATAATTAACACACGAGTCTGCTGGGGGCATCTCACGTTCAAATAGTAACTGTGGGTTTCATAGCAGATGATTGCAGAGCTCCACGCAATATCTTGCAGGTTTCCTCTTCACTGGCAACAGAAAGAGGTATTTAAAGGATCCCAGAATGTATTTGACAGGGCCTTTCTGGGCCTCCCTTGGGGAATTAGCTCCCTCTCCATTTTTTCTCTGCTTTCCCCATTCTTTCCTGGGTTTTCCAAACAAGACATATTCTCTAGCAGGCACCGGATAAGGAGCTGGAAGGTCAACAAAGCACAAATCTGAAATGGTCCTGTCTCTCGGTGAGCTACTATGTAGCAGCCGTGAAAATGCCATACAATAGATATGAAGTGGTACCCAAGAGAGGCAGGGCATTCCGGAAGAATGTGAGCTGGCGCTGGCCCTGGTAGTGTTGCAGAGACAGGGAGGTCCGCTTGGACCTAACTCATCCTAACCTTCCTCTTGTCCAGATGGGACTGCCTCGGAGGGTGATGGTGGTTGGAGCTTGCATGAGTGTACCCAAGAGCACGCACACACACACACACACACACACACACACACACACACACACACACCGCTATTTAAATCACCTGCACGACTGTTTCCTGGGAAGAGTCTTCCACTGGGCACTAGGCAACTTCCCAAGTACAGTGAATGGGTCATTTCCGTAGTAAGGAGTCTTTCTGGAGTATTAACTCACTCTGTATAGACGTTCCTCAAGGAGTTGTTTTGGCTTTGCTACCTTTGGGGTGGATAATGCCATGGGGAAGAAATCAGATGGCACGTCACACATCAACCACAACATTTTCTGGGTCTACCCTCATGTATTTTGCTAACTCAACTTCATTGACTTAACACTTGTCTTTAAGTTGACTCAAAAACTTAAATGAATTTATCACAAAAGACATCTTTATATCACTACCATAAATAGACTACCAATATCCCTTGCCCTAAATAGAAGGTAATAGCAAGAATAAATACAATTAAATTCTTGGCTGCCGTCCTGCTCAGGGGCTCTCTTTATCAGGAAGAGCAGATGGGTTTTAAAAGGCTCCCCTATACTTAGCCTCCATCACCCCTAGAGGCCTCCCCTCTCCATTCCTGACAGTGGTGTTTGGAACTAGACTACAGGCTGGGCAGGCCACCAAATCTGCCGAGGAACCCCCAGACCTCTGGAAGAACTATTATTGCATGTGCCAACTGTGAAGCAAGGCCATTTGCCATTTGAATGATCACAGCCAACCAGCTCACTAGAGGGCTCAGTGAAGCTGAGGAGTGCTTTGCTGTCCAGCTTCTCCAGAAATTTCCATCTGGTACTGCAGGCCTAGGTCAAGGCTGTGTCTAGACACACTGGAGCCTCTTTAGAGTCCTATGTCAGGCCAACCTTCAGCAAAGATTCCTTCTGGCTTTACCTCATGGCCCAGGAACACAGCCAGCTAGACTGAAAAATTTCAGGTCCCTTTTCTGGCTTTATGAAGCAATTACTATATTCGGGCTTCAGTTACCTGTCCATCAGATTGCTCTTGCAGGGTGTGTGTGTGTGTGTGTGTGTGTGTGTGTGTGTGTGTGTGTGTGAGTGTGTGCTCACCACAGCACACCTATGGAGGTCAGAGGACAACCTTGGTCATTGGTCTTCACTTTCAACCATATTTGAGCCAATCTCTTTGTTGTTTGCTAATACATACCCCTGGCCCGCAAGTTTCTGGAGATTCTCCTGTCTCTGTCTCCCATCTCGCTGTAGCAGAATTGGGATCAGAGATGTGTGCTACTGCACCTAGCTTTACATAGGTCCTGGGGATTCGAACTCAGGTCCTCAAGCTTGTGTGATGAGCAGTTTGCCCATCTCCCCAGTACCTCTTGCAGTGTTTTTACAATAGATGTGTCAACTACATAAAGAACTCTTCATATTTATATGGACATCCCACTTGTGCCTGTAATGAGTTTTTTATTTTTTTTTTTTAAGCATCCATTGGAGAGTCACTGTAGGGCAACCCTGTTTTGGGCAGAGATCCATAGACAAATTCTCCCTGGTGAGTAGGGCCAGGGTCACTACAGAAGGCAGGGAGAGCAGTTACACTCATGCATCCTTTAGTGACAGGGACACGTCTGCAGAAATGCATCATTAAGGGATGTTGTGTGAATGCCACCAAGTGTCCTTGCAAACACGGGTGGTGCAGGCCTCTATCTGCCGACTATAGGCTCCGGCCTGTTGCTCCTAGGACCAAACCCCAGGTTTCTATACGGTGTACTACAGACAACTTCACTCAGTGGTATGCATTTGTTTATCCAGACATAGAAAAGGCACATTATTGTTCAGCTCCATAACAATCTTAGGGAGCCACTTTGGCACGTGCAGTTTGGGGTTGAGCAAAACATCATTTATGTGGTATGTGACTATGTTCCCACCAGCAGGGTGTGCGTGCATATCACCTGGGGCCTTCGTGTAAGGTGGACACAGACTTAGGAGGCCTGAGATTCAGCATGTCTTCCAGACCTCCAGATGATGTCCAGAGTTGGTGGTCTAAGGACCACACTTCGAGGAAAGACCCTAGCCCAGTGTCTCTCAATTCCTCAGAGGACCTAGTGGTGACAGGATCTTTTGGAACTGTCCAAGATGCAAATTCTCAGGCCTTAGGACCTCTGGAATGGGGCTCAATGAGCTGGTTTGGACAAGCTTTTGAGGATGCTCTTTCAAGTTTGAGGGCCATTTTATGGACTTCATACCTCCCGGAAACCATATCAGCTGCAGATCCCCATTTTCTTGCAGGTCCTGCATGGTGTGAGCCTGACAGGAAAGAGACCGCGGGACTCCAATTTTCCTAGTCTTGTGGTTGTCAAATCAGAAAATGAGAGGTCTGAGGCTTGTTGAGTTCACTCTTGAGTCAAAAGGGGGGCAGTTTCAAGACTACCCCCCTGCAGAAGATAGAGCAAGGGAGAGAAGGAAGCTGGACAGGAAGTTGGAAGGGGTCTGAGCAGCCTTGGGCTCCCTACATCCTCTACCATTGCACTGTGCCTTCCATGAACTTGAGTGTTTAGGGGACCCCAGGGGCCCCCTCCACTGAATTTAGGCAGGCAGGTAAGGCAGCAAGTATTTACACAATGGCCACACAGAAAAGCATGTGCTTGAACTTCCCATTTAGCAAGTCTATCGAAACACACTCATGATCAGCCATGGTGTGCATTTTCTAATTCCCGGTTTCTGCCACTCCCCCTCTCTCCCCCATTATCGTCTCCCTCCCATGCTTCTTGGCATCATATTACTTTCTAAATAAAATAATACTCTCATTGATGTTGCTTTGTTAAAACCACCCCGTGCTCTTAAAATAAACCAACACGCCTGAGCACCTGCCAGGCATTCTTTCATTTGTGTGTGTGTGTGTGTGTATGTGTGTATGTGTGTGTGTGTATGTGTGTGTGTGTGTATGCGTGTGTGTGTGTGTGTGTGTGTATATGTGTGTGTGTATGTGTGTGTGTGTGTATGTGTGTGTGTGTGTGTGTTTTCAAAAACTGTAGTAAAACACGTGCGACGTCTTATCATTTTAAACTTGTTTAAACTTGTTCAGTGGTGTTTCATCCATTTCTGATTCCGGTGTGATCTTTGCCACCATCCCTCTATAGAACTCTTTTCATCTTGCAAACAGAAACTTTACATTCGTTAAATAGTAACTCCTTCCTCTCCCCTCACCGGCCGACTGTGGCAACCACCATCCTGTTGAGAATCTGGCTGGTCTAGGAAGCTTCTGTAGGAGGAATCAAGTACTGGCTGTCTCTTTGTGACTGCATTATTTCACTTATTTTAATGGCATCAAAGTTCATCTACGTCGAATGGAGCATGTGTTAGAAGTTTATTCATTTTTTAAGGCTGAGTGTATTTCATTATACACGTGAAACACATTTTGGCCATCCATTCATCTGTCAATGGATATGAGCTGCTCCTACCTTTTGCCTATTGTGACCGACGCTTCTGTGAACAGTGGTACTTTTGTACAACTATCTGTTTGAGTTTTGGCTTTCAATTTTTATAAAGTTTTGGGTGACTTTATTTATTTTTCTTTTACGTGTTTGAGTGTTTTGCTTGCATAGATGTCTGTGTACCACATGTGTGCTAACCCATAGAGGTCAGAAAAGGGAATCAGATCTGCTAGAACTGGAGCTGGAGATGGCTGTAAGCTGCCATGTGGGTGCTGGGACTTGAACCTGAGTTCTCTGGAAGAACAGCCAGTGGCCTCAAACACTGAGCCATCTCTCCAACCCCTCTTTTGTTTTGTTTTGTTTTATGTATGCCCGTAAGTGAGATTGCTAGATTGGCTAGCTTGGAATCTGTGTTAGGGTTTTGGGAGGGGCCTTCCTACTGCTTTCCATGTTGGCTGCAGCATTTTAAATCCTATGCTTGTAGTCTGCACAATCATGAGGAGACTGTGACTTAGGAAACTGAGGTTCAGAAAAGGGGGACATTTGCTTGAGGGCACATAGGTAATAAGTGTTTCACCAGAGGTTAGCATTTCCACCACCCAATAATAGCTCCTTGTTGGTATAAAGGTGGAGCCTGGTGAACTGCATCCAACCCATCTAGAATCTTTTTGGGAGGCCTTCTGTAAGCATGTCCAGACACAGACAACATGACTGCAGTTCCTCTCACTTTTCTTCTTGCTTCTCCTAGATAAACCTTTTGCTGAGGATATTAGCTTGGACATCTTGCACAGTTCACTTGATGTCAAGTCCTAGGAATGCACTTAGAGAGCCTCTGTGACGTATAGAAACAGCAAGCCAAAGCCACCTGCCCAGGCAAGCTCACTCTCTCCAGACACCATATGCCTTTGCCTCTATTATTTAAACTACCCTGGCACATACCATGAAAGAAGGTGTGAGTTACCCTAGGTATCGCTCCCCCGAGTGAGGCCAACACTCTTAGCCTAGAAACTAAAGATTAGGAAACCTAACAGCAACTACTCAGGTCTTACTGGGCAGCGTCCAGGTGTGTCTGCCCTTTCCCCAGCCTCGGCTGAACCGCCAGACCCCAGTGAAGTCACCACGGTGCTAGACCGCAGATTGTCCCCGAGTCCCTCCTACAGACTCAGAAGTTTCCAGTATCGTTTTACAAACCTGCACTGTGGCACAGAAAATGGAACAGAGTGTAGGAGGTCCAGTGCAAGATTAGAAGGGTGGTGTAAAAATCTTCAGTACCAAAAGGTAGCTAGGAGCAGTGAACCTAGGCCAGGGCTGGAAAAACACAGCTCCTCTTCTACTTGCTGTGCGGTCACAGGAAGTCCTGGGACCTCTCTGAGCCTTTATTGCGTACTGCAGATGGGCAAACAGTACAACTGGGGTACTTAGTGAGGCTATCAAAGTGAGCTCTCAGAGGTGTCAGGCCCTGGAAATGGGGCTCCCTGGGATGAGCCATCTCCCTGCTGAAACCCAGCCTTTCCCCACGAGCTATGGGTCCTTCTTTCCTTACCAGGCTTCACTGGCCTGGGGCAGCTGGCAGCGTGAGCCTTTCTGTTCTTCTCCAGAAGAAAATTCCTCCAGGCCTTCATCACGTGCCTTGCTTCCTCTTCCCTCAGTGAGTCAATCAGTCTCCCTCTACCCCTTCCTCCCTCCTCCGCTAACGAACACCTTCCTAAGCCATTCAGATGGGAGCAGCTTGGAGCAGAAGGCTGCTAGAGGGGAGGCAAAGGTAGCGGTGCTTTGAAGCTGCCCCCCCCATTCTGTGTGGCTCTTTTCAGCTGTCATGACCTATTATGTCCTGGGCTCCAGCACACCACTCCTGAAAGCCCTCCCCACCCGCCCCCCAGCATTGCTGCATCTGCATAGTCCTCGCTCACACAGACCTTGCTGTTTTGGAGATAAGAGCATGCCCATTTCCTTACTGGATGCCACTTAATGCATCACTTTTGCAAAGTTCTTGTCCTCTGGGGCCTGGGTTCAGATCTCGCTTCTGCACTTTACTAGCTGTGTGACACCGGATGAATTACTTGACGAGTCTGTGCCTCAGTCTCCTCACCTGTGCAATGGGGATAATAATGCCATCAACCTTATCAGATTGCTGTGAGGCTTAGATATCTAGCACCCACAAAATGACTTTGTCCTTACTGTCTATTGGCACCTTTCCCTGGAGAAAAAAAACCTGTGCATGGAGGGAGGCTGTGTCTTCCAGTGTGGTTCCCACCCGGAACCTTTAGGAACCAGATCCCAGAATATAAGATTTTAAAAGCTGGTAACATCAAAAACAAAACAAAAACAAACAAACAAAAACTGGGCTTGGCAGGCATTAGTTCCCAATATGTTTGGCCAAAGAAGAGGCTTTACTGGGCCATCTACCAAGACTTTCTTCCAAGGGTGGCTGTCTCAGCAGCAATGGCAAGGGCAGCTGGTAATTGGAAACTGCCTAACTCTTCTGGTGAGCTTTTTCTTCCTTTTTTGTTTTTTTCCTTTTACATCCTTTGTCCTTTCTACACATCAGCATTTGGGGGACCACTGGTCAGGGGGTGTCAACTGGATCGCCAAGCTATGAGTTAAGAAGCTACAGGAGCAGAAATTGCATCCCTGAAGCTTGGGGGGCGGGGGAGCTAGGGAGTAGAGCAAAACGCTGGGTTCCTTCTACAACAGCAAGAAAGCACAGGGAAATCCCCTTGACAGAGTGGAGAGCCTCCCTCTTGCAATGCAGATTTACAACTCACACAGCAAGCAAGGCGTGATGCAGGATTTTCCAGGGAAACAAATCAGCTCCCCCAAGTGCTCGTGAGTGTGTCAGGAGGAACAAGGCTGCCTGTGTGCAGTGCAGACGCGCTCTGCTCTGCTCTCCTCCTAGGCTGAAGCCATTCTCTCCATGCTACTGTGAAGTAGGTGACAGCTGAAGCTGAGCAAATTCAGGGACAAACAGGTCCCGTCAGGACACTGGACAGCCTCCTGGCTGGGTGATGAATTGCGGGCAACTGGGGAGAATTTAAAACCAGCCCAGCTGCCGCCTAAGAGAGTGACTAATCTCAACGCTTAAGGACGAGACTTAGCACAGCAGAGATACCAAGACCTAGACAGGCAGGAAGGCAGCCACTGGGGACGTCACTCTGGCTGACCTCTAGGGAGGGACCTGTCTCCATCACTCCCTCCCCCCAAGACAGAGACAGCCACAGCCACGGGCTCACTGGGCTGTGGAGCTCCTGCCATCTGCCTGTCTAACTCAGTTTTGCTCCAGGCAGCTGTGAGATCTGATCCCCCTGAGCTTATCTAGATCCGTGCAGCATCCCCAGCCTTGACGGGTCATCACAATCCCCTCGTTCGACAGCGTTTTAAAAATAAAAGCACTACTTTCAAGTACCCATAAAGAACATTTGGAGATAGTACACGTGGGGCGGGACCTTGCATTCCTATGTGGGCCGTGTGTCAAAGATGTCCCCTTTCAGTGTCCTTCCCAGGCGGTACCCTTCATGCAGCACATGGCAGAAATGCCATGGCTTTCTCATCAAGTGGGGGTATTTAACTGTTGGTTGAACAGTGGGGATGTTTTGAGACAGAGAGACTAGGACCTGACTTTGCTAAACCCGAGGCCTGAGTTTGTGCATTCAAAAGATACTTCACGGGCTTCATTATCTACCAGGTATTTCCAACTTGGGGCCCTGGGCCACATGCACCCGAGGATAGCTATGAATGCAGCTCATGACAAACTAGTACACTAACTAAAAACATGATTTTTTTTTTTTTAAAAATGACTTGTTTTGGTAACTTGATCAAGTGGGGGATCACCCTCGATCTTGAGGGTGAACTTGTAGATGGCAATGCCATTTTGCAACGTCAAAAGGTCGGGAATTTCTGGACCATGTAATTCTCAGAAGGAGCTGGGGTCATGGGATAAATAAAACACAATTGTGAACTCTGTCTTCATAGGGTGCTAATATGATGGAATACTCAAGGTGCATACGGGATGAGCAACTAAGGCAGAGAGAGAGAGAGAGAGAGAGAGAGAGAGAGAGAGAGAGAGAGAGAGAGAGAGAGAGAGAGAGCTGGGACTGTGATGCAAAGGAGGTAGTGGCAGAGCAGTGAGGAGAAAGGGATCTGGGAAGCGGGCAGGGAGAGCAGGAAGGTTAATGTGTACTGGAAGTCCTAGAACGGAGGATTGGCACGTGCAAAGGTATAGAAACGTGCCATCATAGAACAATGTAGAAACTTGTAAGCAATACAGAACGGAACAGATAGAGCCACGGGAGGATGAAAGAGAGGCCGTGGCCAGGTTATATCCACCTTTGTGCATTCTCTACTTAAAGAAGTGAGAGCCTTTCTAGAATCTTATTCTTTGTGTCAAGTATTTATAATTTTCATTTTTTCGCCATTCCCAGTTTGTAAAATCTAAACAGTTTTAAAACCTAGCAACTCGGCACTACAAGGGGAAAGAGGCCTTGTGCATTGAATTGGTTTCCAAGACGGATATCTATTTACAATTTAAATTTGATGCTAGAACAGTTGGCATCAAGGACTCGGAGCAAGGGAGTTAAAACCAGAACGTCTTTCTCTTCTATTTTATCTTTTAATTGTGTTTATGCTTGGGTGAACTATACTAGGATGGAGGAGAAAAAAAAAAAAAAAAAGAACTCCTCCCCTAACGAAAAGGACCACCTTGAATAAACACAAACTGTCCTCACAGAGCTAAGGATGTAACTGCCCAAGGCCATGTTCTTCTGCATCCACCCAGACCCCTCCTCTAAGAAGTGTATTTCACCTTAGCCTTCCCTGGATGGCAGGGGTCACTGCCTGCTCACAGTGATGAGTAGAGCTAGCCCCACCTCCTCGGTTACTTTCCCAGACATGATTTGACGTTTAATAGGGTACTAGGACCCTAGCATGATGTACTAGATGGCATCAACTCTGACCACTCAGATATCCATTCTAACACATCAGTGCCAGAGACGGATCGGTTGCTAAATATCTTCCCAATCACCCCTGCTCTGGATGCCTGGATACAACCAGGGAAGTCTGATTCAGTTGCCACTGGAGTCTAGTTTGCAAGAGAATGAGAGAACTATCACCTCCAGAAGATTTAGCCCACAGTCTGCCTGACCTCTGGCCTATGTAAACCTAGGGTCAAGTACTAAGTGTTTCATTGCTAGCAAATTAACTCACAGCTTCAGTTTCCTTCCTGATAAACTAGCGGTACTACCCAGGAGATGGGTAGAGTGATGGGTCAGTGAAGTGATGCTTCAAGGTAGTCAGGATGGGCCTGGTACACAGTAGCTCAATGAACAGTCGTTACTGGTGCCACTGGTTGCTTGGCATTGGGGTACCACAAGGATAGAATATGTTAATGTCTTAGACAACTAAGAATAGCTCTCAGCTCACGAGTACTCAGTTCATGCTAAGCATCATTATCTTCCCCCTTAGGGCCCAGAGTGGGATTATTAAGATCACCAGCTACTCATTCATCTTTTAAACAGAGTTCTATAGTGCTCTTATGATTATAACGGTCATCTGTTGACTAGAGTGTTGGACGGCAAAGGTGGAGATCTGTGTAAGGCTGCCTTACATGGAAGCAATCAGGGAATGGCTTAGATATTTTATATTACATCAAGCTAAGCATAACTGATAACACAGGGAGCTGTTTCTACAGGAGGAGCCCTTTGTGGCCTGAGGACCTCCACCTTGCCTAAGGATGTTGTGTGCCTACCTGTGCCGGACTGGGAAAATTCATACTTCCTGAATGACTTCTGTGGGGCCAGTTGTGAGGACAATGTGGTAGATATAACAACCATGAGCCACAGTCCCTCACAGGGGTTACACTCAAGACTAAAGCCCAGGTGACACTCAGAATGACTCAGTTTACCTAGTAGGTGTGTCAAACCCACAGGCACCATGCACACCCAAGGAGCTATGAATGTAGTCCAACACAAAATTTGAAACTTATTTAAAATACCCTAAGTTTTTATTCTGCAAGTTCTTTTTGGTAACTAGACAGCATATTGTAGACTTTGCAGATGATAATGTCATGTCACGCTATCTAAAGGTTGAACATGCCTGATACAACACGGGCCACCTGTTGTTAAAGCTCAGGAGGTGCTCGGGGTAGGTTTGTGGCTGCTTCACGAAAGCCCCGCTCAATTGCTGACTCAGAACTTGATTGTGCTCCTTGCTCTCAGGCAGGCCTCCTCAGGTGCTTTGCAGAGAATTTGTCTTTTTATGTGTTTCCCTTTTTCGTACAGTCCCAGCTGAATGAGAACAAGAGTGTCGGGAATGGAACTTTGAAGAGACTCCCTCAGAAAAAGAGATGTCTCTCAGATAAGGCCTCTAAAAGAGAACTTTACCCCTGGTAAGTTAGGACCATGGAGGCCACCAACCTGAAATCTCATTTTCTAACAAAGAATTGAAGATTTTTGAAAAATGGGTCTCTGGGCCGTGTGTGTGTGTGTGTGTGTGTGTGTGTGTGTGTGTGTGTGATTTACTTGCTTCTTTCACTGTTTATCCCTTAATCCTTGGAAAACTGATCCCTAATGTCATTCTATCTGTCTTTCTTGCCTAACCACTAGATCTCAGGATCCCACTGTCTACTGGCTTCCAGAACACCGCCCCCCTTTTTTTGATAGGATCACAGTTCTCTCTGTGGGTGATTTGTTATCCTTTCTAGCACAGGTAGCAAGAACTGATACCAGAGCCCTGTGGTCCTGAGTAGGATTCCAGACCACCCTGAAAAGCATAGGGCAAGGGAGACAGAGTGCTCTTGACACCCCTCCCTCCCAGCCTCTGTGCCCTCTGTGCCGGGTCATTTAGCCACACCAAGCCCTTGCTATTCACATCTGAGGTGTTTCCAAGGACTAGTGACTGTTGAAACCTCACTCCTTAGCTGAAAGATGGACGAGTGAGATTCCCAGCCTCCCTGCCCCAGATTGTTCTTGCCTTCTCTGTGCAAAGGCAATATAAGTCTCACCCCCGCCCCCCCCCCCCCGTATTAAACATAGATGGGGCTGGCTGCAAATGGAACTAGGCTATTGATACCAATCATGTGGCAGAGACAGTATAGGCCCAAGGTAACTACATCAAACTAAGAGAAAGTGGTGATGACTGACCAAGCTAAACGTCAGCCCCAAGGCCAGAGTCCCCAGGGAAGGTGCGACAACCCATGTCAGTGTGGGCTGGGTGACAATTTTCTTCTTAGGATCAGTCCAGGTAAGGGGGCAAAAGAAAAAGAAGTCGGGATCCCCAAGTGAAACATGTCACAGAGACTATGCTCACAGCATCCAGCTCCAAGTTTTCAATACACACTCTATATGTAAATGCCCCTCTGGAAACTCCTGATTGCCTGCTGGAAGAATTTGACTGTGGGAAGTGGAGGCTTCAAAATGCCTTTGGCAGAAAAGGGAGACACTATGTGTAACTGAGCTTCTCATTACATTTTAAAAATTAAAAGTCCCTGCCAAATAGAAGGTGCTCAGTAAAAAGTTCAGCAAATTGATGAACAAGGATGCTTGCTCATGGAAGCAGCAGCGACGTGTTTTTACAACCAAACAAGTGGGCATCTGGAGTTCTTCCTTTTCTCACTGTCAAAGGTTACCCAGTGATCTGGGCCAGGCAGAAACCCGGGAGCGCAGGAGGCCCGTCTTTCCATCACTGCGTCTTTCATCGTCCCAGAATGTGACTTCACCAATTTCTGTTGCGACCTGTGGTTCTCTGACCACACACCAGGAGAACAGCTATGGAAAAGTAGCCTGTTCCTGTCTGCTTGTAGGAGCTGGCGGCACATAGTGTATAACTGAACAGTTGTGAAAGTTCTCGGAGTTCTTGGGGAAACCGAGGATGAGGAGAATGACGCAGACAGGGGCTCTTGAAGCATGATGGAGTCCACAGGATGAATTTTGAGTTACAGAGAGGGACAGTGTGTCAGAGCGAAAGCAAAAAGCAGGAAGAGACACCTGCCTACAGGTTAGGGTCCCTACGGCTTCAGCATCTTGGATTCTGGACGCTCTCTGTTTTGGAGGGACCTGACAGCATGGCGCATCCTCTGTTCTTGTGGATAATGAAGTTGGACAAAGGAGGGGCGCACGCAGCACGGGACGCTTGTATACTTGGCTTCTCACAAATCCCACAGAGGATCAGATTCGCCCCCGGCCCTCTATGAGACCTCACCCTTTTCCTGAAAGCGGTGGCTACCTTAGAGCCCTGCTGCCTACATGCCCACCACGCTTTGGAGGCTCCGGACAGGGGTCGGGCTCCGCGTGCAGAAGTCTGTAGGGCCGGGCGCCAGCTTCAGCCCATGGGACACCTTGATGGTACGTCAGGCTCCTTTAGAGAGCATATTCCAAGAAGTCCTGAACCCAGAGCAGCTTGAGGTTGTGGTCCCGCCCACCTCTGAAGAGATGGGGACTAGCTGAGATCGCGCGCTCCGGGGAACCCTGAAATCCACCGGGCGACGTAGGAGACTTTCAGGCAGCGTCTCTGGCTCTCTGTGCCTGCTGTGAACGCACAGCAACCCAGGGTCGCCTGGGGCGTCGCTGAACATTCAAAGCCAGCAGAGAGCCCGGGTCTCCAGCCCCGCGCGCCACACCTTGAGTAGTGCCAACCCCCCACGCCGGGATCCTGGGCTGGCCGGCGGGAGGCGTGAGTGCGTACCCGTGTGTGTAGAGCACATTCCCCTGCCTCGGAGTCGGTGCAGAGTCTCCCTTACTCAGCTCCCGCCAGGGGATTCCCCTCCCCCAGCTCAGAGATCCCCGCGCGCCCCCTGCCCACTTTGCCAAGGCGAGAAAGCGGCCGAGCCGGAGACAAAGAAACTCCTGCCTCCCTCCACTCTCCGTCCTTCTACCCGCCCGAGACACTCCCCGGCGCCCTCCCTCGACCCCGGCGACACCGCGCGCGCACACGCCAGGGGAAGGGACCGGGGGACAGGGAGCAGGGTGGGCGAGTCCGCTTTCCCCACGCCGCGCGGCTACAGCCGCCCGTGCACCCCGCCCGGGGACACCCCTCGGCAGCCGCGCCCCCATCATCCACTCCTCAGAGCGTCCCGAGCCCCTGACACTGCCATCCCCAGCCCAAACCTCCCGCACCATCCCTCCAGCGGAGCGACAGGGGGGCGCGGCGCACACAAAGCGGATGGGGAGCGCGGAGCCCGCGGGGAGGAAGAGATCCCGCCGGGGCTCGCGGCACCGGCCCGGGGCGGCTATTTACCCGATTTCTTCTTCGATCTCCGAGATGTCTGCGAAGATGAGGAAGACCACAAGCAGCGTGAGCGCGGCCAGCATCCAGCTCCGGAACTGCAGCTGCATGGTGGGGTCGGCGCCCTCCGGGACCCGCGCGCGGGCCGGGGCGAGGAGCTGGGGCTGGAGGAGCCTCCGCGCTCCACGCGCAGCGGGGCACACACCCTGCACTCTGGGCGAGTCCTGGCCGGCGGCAGCCGAGGCGACAGCGGCAGCGACAGACAGGGGTTGCTCAGGCGCGGCGAGCCCGCTCGCTCTCTCTCCTGCCCGCCCCTCCCCTCCCCTCCTTCCTCCTCTCCTCCCCTCCCTTCCCCCCGCCCCGCACCGGGCTCCCGGCGCAGTTTGACAGCTTTGCTCCGCGCCTCGCCTGGCCTCCTCCCACTAACTCCAGCGGCCAGCCAGCTGCCTTGGCGGCTCCCACCCGGGAGGGATCAGGGAGCCCGCCACTCCCGGCCTAGGCAGGCTGGGCTTGGGCTCTCGAAAGCGACCCGGAGAGTGAGCTGAGCCCGGGGGCAACTCGGAGCACCGGGGCTGGCTGGCAAACGCCCTCCGTCGCCTTCTCTTTGTCCAGCGCCCTCGCTTCCTCTCAAAGTTTTCCCGACACAAAGACTGACACCTGGGGACGGTCTCCAGCGCGCGGTGAGGAGGCGGTTTCCTCTGGGCTATGTTTCAGCAGTTGGCGAATTGAGAGGGGAAGTGGAAGAGAGGAGGGAAGAAGAAATGGCTAAGACAGGCCCAACTTCAGCAGAGATGCTCATGGCAATTTGTGGGCGAGGTACTCAGCCTGCAAAACACCACCTCCTCTATGGCGCGGTTATCTTCGTCCATTTATAGACCCAAGCCTGGGAGCCTGGAGGTCCCGAGTTGTTTGAAGTCAGGGCTAGAACCCTCGGATCCCCGTGTAGTACCTGTTCTACCTCCAAGAGCAGGCACAGTGCGCACATTGTGGCTGATGCTGGACGGGCTTCACCCACCTAGCTCTTGCTCTTTTCTGGTCTAATCAATAACCCCCTGGAGTCCTATCATCATCAAAAGGCCTTCTAGAAAAATGCGGTTCCCACAAAGGAAGATGCCCCTTCCCCCACCCCGTACCAGTCTGTTTCCCTGCTTCAGATACTTCAGCACTGTTGCATTAAGTGAGAAGGACTCACTCATTAAGTTTTACTAGAATTAGATTACAACACACACACACACACACACACACACACACACACACACACACACACAC